>APFE030099126.1:27765-65880 GCA_000404065.3 Pinus taeda | reverse complement strand
TGGTTTCTGTTCGGGAAGCATCGGGATAGTGCGCTGGATAATAGATGTATCATACGTTTTTAGATGGTCATATTTCCAAGCGAAAACATGTTTATTCTTTCGTAACAGACTAATGAATGCTTCCTTTTTCCTTCATGGAGAGTCCTAATCCTAAATTAATGTTTTTAGGATTTTGTTTGGTGCCAAGGTTTATTAATTCATACCTTAAGGTAGAGCTCTGGAGCTTTGTATTAGACACATGTTTAAACCTGTCTTTAATGTCGTAAAGGTCCTCAAGCTTCACCACGCGCTTTGGCATTGAGTTTTCCTCATATTTATCTCGCATTTGAAAATCGTGCTCATCTTCCTCGATGATTTGATTATCATAGGATCTTTAGGAGGTGAGAAATTGTAAAATGTCATCATCGTGGTTAAATACTCTCCAATTGGTTACATTGTCAGGAATGGATGGCCTAAAAAGTAATTCTACTGAAAATCTATCTGGACTATAGTCTTCAGAAGGGAGCAGCTTGGAAGCGACATTGGCTAGCAAGTCGGCTGTCGAATTTTGCGACCTGAGAATGGAATAAATATTGAATGCTGAAAAATGGGAAGTGAGCTCTTGTACTAGCGATTGATAATGTTTAAGATGGTTCGAAAGACAATGAATTGTATTCCTCACCTGTTTAACAATAATCTCAGAATCTCCAAAGACCTTTAAGTATTGGACTTTGAGGCCGATTGCTTTGTACAGTCCTTGGACTAATGCTTCGTACTCAGTTGTGTTATTGGTGCATTCAAACTCTAATCTACGGGACATCATTGTTTTTTCTCCTTGCAGGCTAACCAAAATGCATCTTGCTCCTGCTCCTTCACTAGACTTGGATCCATCAAAATATAAAGACCAAAATAAAGAATTATCTACAATCTTACTTACAAAATTCTCAGTAACATTAACACATTTAGACCTGTCGGTCTGCGAAAATTTTTCAATTTGCGATGTGAAATTGTTAAGTGAGAAAGGGGATGGCTGGGCAATATAATTGCCGTAAAATGACTCAGAAGAATAATTCCCTAAGATATTGTTGTTGAACGTGACTGGTTGATTTTCTTGTTCAAATTCTATAACAGTGTGGGTCATATGTTTCTCCCGATCAATCTTTATTTGATTGGGCTTGCCCTTATAGGGGAGCCACATATGGGACCAATCGGTGGAGATATACCCATGGATCTTTTCTGACCAATCCCTACTTAAAATCAACCCATAGAATTTAGGTATATCAGCGACTAGGATGTCAATCCTTTTGACTATTCGTGGATCCGCCGATAACCTGATCGTTATAGAGTTTATTTCCCCTAGAACTTGAACTTTAGTTCTATCTAACTGCACAATGTGACTAGAATATTTCTGGGGTTCTATATTCAGTTTAGAACAAACTTGAAGCAGGCATTATATTAGATGATGCCCCAGAATCAATTAAGCAGTTATGTAGATTTCGATTGTAAATTTCATATGTTAAGAGGAAAGGAGGGGTATGGGAATTTGATCTATCTCCAATCATAATTGTATAAGTTGCCTCAAATCTACCGGAAGGTGGTTGTCCTGAGTCGCTTGTAGCTTTAGTACTGGGAAGAGGTGAAGAAGGGACAACATTAAGTTCTTTGAGAAGTAATTTTTGTTGATGTTTTAATTTACTAAGCTCAAACATGGTGATGTTTGCCTTAGTTTTCTTCATGTCATCGACAATATTATAATCCATTGAATCAGAAACTACCAATGTCTTAGATGACGAAGGTGTAGTGGAGGATGATGGCTGATTCTGAGATACTGTCGCGGTTGGCTTCCTTGCGGGGACCTTTTCCTTTGCAGTATTGGTTCCAGCACTCCTTTTCTTTGGATTAGCTTGAACAGGTTTGGGAGTAGCTTTACTCCTTGTAGTGACAGGAAAGGCTTCTTGCTCAGCGTCAGTATCGGAATTAGGGAGTATAAAGTCCCACATCCCGTGGCATTCAACTACTTCCTCTTCTTCTTCTTCGGATGGTGTAACTGTTTCTTCCTCTTCATCTTCCTCAGGATCTGAGTCTACGTATGATATAACATTTGGAGGCTTGGACTCGGATTTCTTGAAATTCCTATATGTTTTCTTCGTTGAGGATTCTGATACTTGTTTCTTGATCTCAACCATTTCGTTTGACATGGTTTTAAGGACTTTCTGAAGGCCCTCCATGTCATATGGGTCCTTAGTGATCTTTTTCTTCGAGTCATCTTTAAAGGACACTTTTTTAGATTTTCGTTCTTCCAGGGCAGTTTTCTTTTCTAAGGCGATTACACTTTTTTCAACAGTGAGGGCTTCCTTCATGTTTTCGGCCAATGTAGGCTGTTTAGCCGTATCCACAAATATGGCTATGTTTGAGGGTAAGGTAGTGATATACCACTCGCTTCTAACTTGTTCGCTTGGCTTATCATGGGTGGGGATTTTTTTCAAGAGTTTATTGAATCAGGAGTTGAACTCCTTAATGGGTTCTGTTGACTCGATCCTTAAATTGGAAAGGTGATGGACGAGTGTAGGCAAGGATCTATCATCGCCGTATTTGGTGAGGAACTATTCCTGGAAGATATTCCAACTTGTGATGGATCCAGAGGGCAAGGAAAAATACCAAGACCCTGCTGATCCTTGTAGTGTATAGGGAAACAATCTAACTACGACATCTTCTTCAGTCACTCCCTTCAAATTGACTGACAACATAAAATTATTTATGTGTTCTTCTGTCGAGGTTCCAGCATCTGGATTGAACTTGGGTAACCATTTTTCGGGGTAATCGGGTAACGGATGTAAAGGCGCAGGCATGGTGACTGCACCAGGACTTCTCCATGGTCTTTTGGCCATTTTAGCAGTACTAGCGATTGCCTGTGGTGTTCTAGGTACTTGAGGGGGAGGTGGAAGTACAGACTGAAAATATTGTGATGTTTGAGATGAAGTCCCTTGGTGAATAACAATATGTAGTGGTGAAGTGGGTGTTTGACTTCGCACAGGTGATGATGAAATGGAAGATGATGGAGAAAAGGTTTCGCTACCAGAACCTTCAACGGTCTTTTTAATCCTTTTCCTTTCGGGTAAAGGGAACTCAGGTGGTTCAATAGATAGCTTTTCACTTTGGAGTCTGGTAAGGTGAGGAGGTAAGTGAAATTGCGAAGTCTGACTGCCTTGTGATACTTCAGATCTAGGAGGAGAAATTGAGAAGCCTTGAAGTTTCTAGATGATGGATTGAACTTTAGGGGACTCCGGACTTAAGTGTTCTGAAGTATGATGTAATTGAGCATTAGTGGTTGATTCTTCCTCATCTCGTCTGGATACTGGTGATTCAGAATGCGAACGAGATGTCCGAGGAGAGGTGGAGGGTGAATTACTCTTTGAATGGTTTGTAGGTGTTGGCTTACTCGCCATTCATAGCGGATGGCCATCCTTCTAGCGCCAGAAATGTTGATGCCTTGAAAATCGCTGCAACAACATTGGGGGTTTGTTGAAAATAATACTGAGAGTGGGGGTGAATCAGTATTATCTAGTTCTTTTAAAAAATCTTCCTTATTTACACTTTGAATTATTTTTGCATATGAGTACCATAAAATAATGAGCAAGAAAAACAGACAGTCACATCAAAGAACACCAGATATAAGGTGGAAACCCAATGTGGGTGAAAACCACCTGCTGCAATATGTCTCTATCTTCTTTCAAATTAGAAACTCCTTTTACAATGGTCTTGTACTGGTGCAGTCCTTTACCAGTACGCAGGCTGCAACCTGCAGGGAGCTACAACTCTCTCTCGTTTTCCAGTCTCTCCTGGAAGGGAGCTACAACCCCCTACTTCTTTTCTTTCAAGGACCACTTTTCATAAATTTTCAAACTGGATCCATAAACATCAAATTATCATCAAGTACCAGTAAGTCACCCAGATAACCAGATCCACAATAACAGTAAACTAAACCCAGAACACCTTATCAACAAAAAAATCAGTCAACAAAATATCTTAAGACAGATACGCAATTTCCTTTTTTCTGGCCTGTGGCGTCTTCGCACTGCACCTTCTGTGGTGTCTCCGCACTGCGCCTTCTGTGGCGCCTCCGCACCGTGTCTTCTGTGGCGCCTCTGTGGCGTCTCCGCACTCCGCCTTCTGTGGCGCCTCTGTGGCGTCTCTGCACTGCGCCTCTGTGGCATCTCCGCACTGCACCTTCTATGGTGCCTCTGTGACGTCTCCGCACTGCGCCTTCTGTGACGCCTCTGTGGTGTCTCCGCACTGCGCCTTCTGTGGCGTCTCTGTGGCGTCTCCTGTGGCGCCTCCTCACTGCACCTTCTGTGGCGCCTCAGCACTTCCGCAGCTGCAGCGCTCGAGAGATCAACCTTCACAGATTCGCTTTCCACTTCACTTTCATATAGATCGAGCTTTTGAAACAATAACCCAATATTTCAGATCTTAAGATATTCAACCCAAAAGCATACCCAAGCCAAATGATCTCCTTTGCTTTATATAGGCAAGCTCTTCCTCAAATCATGGACCAATACCACGGGCCAAAACCATAGGATCAAAAAATGTGGGACTAATACCATGAACCAACCATGAAAGTGCGTGAACTTTTCTCCACATGAAATAAACTTTTCTCTGCATAAAATTCCGTGAACTTTTTCTACATGAAATAAACTTTTCTTTGCATAAAATTCCGTGAACTTTTCTCTACATGAAGTAAACTTTTCTCTGCATAAAATTCCGTGAACTTTGAAAATAACTTTGCTGCACTATAATTTATCATCTGAGTGATTTGCCATCAAGGACAACACTTGTCTCATAATGCCAACACAACCTACCAAAAAAACGTTGAACTATGAAATTGACACTGCTGCATTTTTCTTCCAACTGAAGAATGAGATTTTTCTTCGTAATAATATTCACTTCCAGTATGGTTGATGTCCTGTCATTGATACCTAATTCTTCCAGCTCATATTTGTCTTTATAATTCAGAAACTTGATTATTTCAGTGGTAACTTCTGGCATGTCCTCCAGTTCCTTGGAGATGGTTTCAATAGCTTCCTGAGCTTTCTCCAACAAGTCCTTTTGATCAAAGATTATCTTGATATAAGGCTAGATATCTTTGATTGATTCAGTAATCTCTTCCTATAACATTTCCTTTACCAAACCCAGTTTATTTCCAAGGTAAGATTCTTTGATTTCTTTCTGCAATACCTCAATTTGACTTTTTTGCCTCTGCAACTCAGCTGCATGTGAACTGTTTGCAATTGCTTTCATGTGTTGTAGTGTCTTCAGTTGATCTTGCAATTTCTTCATTTCCTCAGTTTGAATAGATAAATTCTGAACAACTTCAGCAAGCTGTTCAACTCCTGCTGCTGTTCATGTAGTTGCTGCTATGCCTGAGGAAGAAAATGTAGTTATAGAGACTACTGTAAGAGGAACTACATCCTTGGGAATATTGGCCCTTTTTATAGTTTCCTCTTTCTCTTTGACAAGTTTCTCCATTTTCTCCTCCATCTGTTTTATTTTCAAATTTTGTTCCATGATGAGCTTCATCATGTCAGATTTTTGAGTCTCAGTTTCTTCAATCTTTTTAGTCATTGGGTCTTCTGAAGCTGGCAATTTTAGCTACTTCCTTAATGTTGAAATCTCAGTATTTTTCTTCTTGACAATTTCTTCTGCAAACTTTATATTAGAGGGATCATATCCCATCTTCAACACTAGATCTTCCAAATTTTTGATCTTGGTGTCTTTTTCCAATGAGGAAACTTTCTTAAGCTTAAGCTATGATTGTGTATTAGCAAAGGTAACCTGCATTTTTGGCAAACTCATGGAAGTGTTAGTTAAAGTAGAAGCAATCATTTGGCCAGTCTGTTTGTGCATCTCAATTTGGTCAATTGGATGTACATCTTTGACATCAAATTCAAAGGAGGTTTTCTTATGGTAATGTGCAACAATGCTAAGCTGTGGAGTTTGAGCTTGTAAAAAATCCATCTGCATTTTACCTTTCTCAAAGTAAAAGAATGAAGGAAGTATGGCTTGAGAAATGGAAGAATGTTTCTAGGATTGAGTATAAGTATTCAACTTTAACTCATTCTTCTTCTTAATTTCACTGAAGACATGAAAAATGTCATCTTCTTTATCCTTTTGACTGCCTTCACTGGTATGAATCACCTGCTGTTCATGAGTTGTGGTGGAATGAGTGGGAGACTGAATAGTCTGTCCACCAGACTTTGTGAAAACAGATGTTTCTCCAATTCCATCAAATGATGTTTTCTGTATATCAATAGTTGCACTGACCTTCAAAGAGAGCCTAGGTCTCTTCATTTTATGTACAATTCTAAAACCTTGACTTGATGCTTCAGTTGTAGGGGATGACTGTTCTTCCCTCCCTTGTTTCGCTGTCTTTTCCTATGCAAGTGGAGTTTGTTTATTTGAGGTAGAGACTGCCTGTTCTTTAGCTTCTTGAAGGGTGTTCTTGTTCCACTCTGACTGATTTTTGCACTACTCTATTTTAGGTATGGCAGTGTTATGGTATGCAATGAATTTGTTTTCAACTCTAAGCCTAGAAATCACTCTCATTGGGTCATAAGACCAAGTGAAGCTGAGGCCAAATTTCATTTTGCTTCAATAACCCGTCTGCTTCTTCTCCTGCTGCTATAGTATTACAGATGAATGGACGAACCTGAGCCTTACCTTGAATTGTGATTCCTTCGTTGCAGCCACAAAATGTATTTAATCTGCATTTAACCTCTGCCTAATATACTCTAATTCAAAAATTCTGATAGGGAGTTACTTAGGAAGCTTGTAGGGTGGAAGCTCACAGCCAAATGCTACGATCTCTGTATAATTTTGGTAAATATACCAATCTCCTATTGTGGCTTGATCAACCAGCTGTAACACTTTCACAATTTCATCACTTATTCTTGGTACTAGAGTGCTACTCATAAGATTAATGGCTGGATGAATAAACAATTCTATCAAGTATTTATATGTAAATTCTTCCTTCTCCTTCATTCCCATCGAAGTCCAAAAGATTACTGATTGCTGGTTGCCTTCTTCATCTAGCTTCTTCAGGGTGAATGGAAACTTTTCTCCCTGAAAATATATAAAAAGATATACAAGTACTGAAGCATACTTGAATACCTCTTCAGTATTGAATTGGACAAATTGTTCATGAATGGCCTCAACTAGAAATTGGCTAAAGCTATAAAGAACAGTAGGTTTGGAACCAGCATAAGATATAGATAAGAAACCAACGATGGCTTCATTTACATATTGTTTAGAATTGTAACCAAGAAGATAAGAAATAATGGTGTTAATTTGCTTGGTTCTATCTGGGAATATAGATGAATCATAGGGAGGGTTTCTTTTAGGTAGAGGGCTATCTACAACTAGGAAAAATTCTAGAGTTTGAGCTATTTTAGTGAAATCAAGCTTTTGATAGGCTTGTATTATGCTTTCATGAGAAAAAGGATGGTTTGGGGCAATAGTGGGGGCCTTCAACACCTGTTCAATGGACTGAGCATTGATGGAGCACAAAATTTCTCTTGTAGGTGAGATGATAGCTCTTTGAATGGGGTCATAGGATTCATGGAATTTCCTGAAAAATTCAGGTGCTCTGTGTATATGGGGGAAGATGTAATGAGGAAGGTGGGAGTCCCAAAGTCCTATTTAATTTGTTTTATCAACTAACTGATCCTCCATCCAACAGTAGATTTCAACCAAATCGAATTCAGACAAAGATTCATTGATTTTACAGTCGTTGTCGACCAGGGAGTATGATGGAAGTCAACTTGTGGATGAATGAGAGGATTTGGGGTTTTTGCAACTTATTTTCCTTTAGGAGGCATTCTGTTAATTGAATTTGCAAGATGAAAGTGACAAAAATTAGAAGAATTGCGTTGAAACACAGTGATAATAGAATAGCAATGTAAGTGAAAATGGATTAGGTGGACTTGGATTTCAGCTTGCTTCTGAACATAATTAAAAATTTGGTTGAATGATGAATCTATCCTTTTGGTTGCAAGCTATAAGTATCCAGTGAATTATGGGAATGCAATGTGTAATGGTTTTTATGAAAATCAGGGATTATAATGAATAAGATGGAGCAGGTCCGTTAATCAACGGTTAAATCCTCATTAATTCTCCAACGGGGCTAATAAATGGATAAATGGAATATTGATGTGTGAGAGGTGGTGAATTAATGGATAATGGGCAAAGAGATGGCAGCTGATTGGACAGGGGAAGTGACATGGGAGCGGACGTGGACGACAACGTAGGTGCGACAGTAAACGGTTGAATGAAAACCGCGTTCGAGAGTAAGTTCGAGTGGTAAGATGTTTTAGGATTTTTAGTCCTGAATAACTAGGATGGGGGAAAAGCATTTTCGGAGGGCAGTTTCCAAAACCGTCGACTTCAAACACCCTCCCCCATTGATAAAGTTAGGATGGTAAGGGAGGGCCGAGGAGTGATGCAGGCCATCAGATCTTAGGGGAATATGTAGGATGAGAAAGAACATGAATGAGGTTTAATATCGTGAGGCAGAAAGTGATGGTGGGGTCAAGAGTTATGACGGATGTGACATGTGTGGGGTATTGTCGCATGAATGGATAAAGAGAAGATATTACACCATAACATCGATATTTTGTAAATAATGATTAATTTAAATCATTCATTATATGCACATGCATGCAATGTTCTGACTTGGGATAAAAATAGTTTCATGCTCCAATGGTATTTCATTTGTCTACCTATCCTTAACTTTCCTAACATTTTTTCACAATCTTAGTCACCTGAGTGCATTTAGACTAGAAACTCAACATTTTCCTTTTAATGATTAATCTACTTCTATCCCTTATTGATTCCATTGGCTCATATTAAACAGTCGAGCTAATTTTATTTTCTACCTATTGGCAAAAATTTAAATCAAATACAATCATGATTAAACTGTACAATTGGATTGTATGAATTAGTGTGACATCTAAACAATCTGCACACAACTTTTTATTTGCAAAAATAAACTTGACTAAGAGTAGTGGCATTTGGATTTGCAACACTTACAAAATTTATTATTTTTTCTTTTATTTCTGATCTAACATTTTATTTTTTCCTTTCTGTTTTAGGGCATCTATTCTAACATTTTATTTTGATATGGATTTATTCATCAAAATATGCCTAATATTTTTTGATTCAATATTTTTTTTTTTTTCCATATCCTAACTTAAACATTTTTTTGAAATATATTTTCATTTTTTAACTAATTGATGCTAACTTACTGAAACCAAAAAATGCTACAACATGAGGCACCATCGAAAAAACCTCAGGGAAGCAATCTGTCAAGATTCTACAATCTTATTTGTAATTGCTGAGATTTAACAGAGGGTCGAGGAAAGTGTGAGAGAATTGCTAGTCCTTCGATTGCAGTCTTCTCTGGCGGGGTACATTCATATTGAAAAATGCACTTGTTTCGAGCTAGCCAGATGCCCAAATTGGTAATTAGAGGTAGAGATTTTATATGTTCAATGGCCGGGTTTTGATACCAAGTCCTCCAAAATTCTGCAATACTTAGGCCCTGCCAATTGCTCGTTGTGTCAAGAGTGGAATTACATGTTGACCAGATCGATTGGGAATAATGACATTCAATGAATAATTGTGTTCTCTATTCTCCTCCTAATATGTATAAGTTGCACGACTCAAGTCCTATTTTTTATTGTTTTTGCATCACATCCCATGTTGGTGCCTTCCTTGACAATAAGCATTGCATAAAGACCCTAGAGTTCATAGGACATTTCAAATGCCAAATGATTTTCCACCACTAGGCTTGTTCAATTTGTTGCCCCCGTGCACAAATATGAAAATATCCTGTCTTTGGAGTATATTGACTTGTGGGGGAGAAGGTCCAAATAGGATCTTCTTCGATATCTTTTAACCTTGCATTAATTTCTTACAAAGCTGTCAAAAACTCCGGCCATTTTAGTTGATGTTGTCTAGCTAGGCCCAGTTGTCTTGCTGACCTCTAGCTTTGTTGCCATAAGGTGGAGTTCTGAGGGTTCGATACTTGTTAAAGTCTCAAAAGTCCTCTTTACTTGAGCCAATGTACCAACTATTTTGATAATTTGAAATTTTCCTCGCTGCCTGCCCATGGATCTATCCCTACTTGAATGCGGTGCCCATCTCCAACTCTTCACGCTAGGCCATTACTAATGGTTTCAAAATAATTCAATTGTGCTCTCCAAACTATTGAAATATTCACCCTTGACTTTACTGAAGTGTGGATCCAATCTTCAAAGGATGAAGGAGCTATATATTTCCTAATAACCACTTGAGCCACCACTAGGGCTATTCAATTTGCTGCCCCCTGCAAAAATATGGAAGTATCCTATCTTTGGAGTATATTGACTCGTGGGGGTGAAGGTCCAAATAGGCTCATCTTCAGTTCCTGTTAACCTTACATTAGTTTCTTGCAAAGCTGTCAAAAACTCTGACCATTTTAGTTGATGTTATCTAGCCAGGCAAAATGCTCTTACTGACCTCTAGCTTTGTTGCCATGAGGCGGAGTTATGAGGGTTTGATACTTGTGAAAGTCTCAAAAGTCCTCTTTCGCTGAGCCAAAGTACTAAATATTTTGATAATTTTAATTTGTCCTCGCTGCATGCCCATGGATCTATGCCTACTTGAATGCAGTGCCCATCCCCAATTCTCCACACTAGGCCATTATTAATGGTGTCAAAAGAATTCAATTGTTCTCTCCAAACTATTGAAATATTCATCCTTGACTTTACTGAAGTGTGGATCCAATCGTCCAAGGATGAAGGAGCTATATATTTCATAATAACCACTCGAGTCCATAGATTGTCCCTGGTGATTAATATCCATCCAAAATTTGCAGCTAAGGTTGATGAGAAGGAAAAAATGTTTTAAGTCCCCAACCTCCTAAAGATTTCAACATAGCTATTTTCTGCCATCTTACTCAAGGAGCCGCCAAATGGTCTTTTTACCCCACCATAGAAAATAAAATCATATTCTTTTGGTTTTCTCTAGCACCCCCTTAGGAATCCAAGCTAAGGACATCTAGTAGACTGGTATGGCTTCTAAGACAGACTTGATCATAACTAAGTGTCCTGCTCGTGAGAACCATCTAAAGCTCCAACCTTTGGGTCTCCTTTTATGTTTTGCTAACAACCATACATAGTTAGCTTTGGAGTAGTTATTTGGTTTCAACTATTACCCTAAGTATTTTAGATTGTCTTCGAAGCCACACTATTCAAAGGAGAACTTACAAGAGAGATGCCTTCTTTCTTCATTTTCTAGATTTATGTAGGATATGGATGATTTCTTGGCATTGATTTGCACACCAATTGCTTTCCCAAATAAAGACAAGACCTCAAACAATTTGTCAACATCACGAATAGATCCATTATAGAAAATTATGATGCCATCTATGATGAGTAGATATGAGATAATTGTACCTTGACAATTATTAAAACCTTGAAAATCACCCCTTCTTTTTGCCTCAACAAGCAAAAAACTGAGTTCTTCGGCAGCTAGAAGAAAGAGGAGGGGGCCTAGAGGACATGCTTGCCTTATGACTCTATATGCATGAAAGAAATGTGAAGTTGATCCATTAATAAGGATTGCAAAGGAAACATATTGGATGCAACCCGTGATCCAATTGACGAATGAAGGTGAGAAACCTATCTGAGTGAGGATGAGCCTGAAATAGACCGAACTTAATCTATCATAGGTTTTTGATAGGTTCATTTTGAATATTGCCCTTTTTAAATGATGGATCTTCATACTGTGCAAGCCTTTTTGGGCTACCCCATTTTCTTCATAAATTTGTCTTCCCTTGAGGAATCCAAATTGTTATTTAGAGTTGGATCTTGACATAATTGAATTTATTGAATAGAGAAATTTTGAGGTAAAAAATGAGTCTCAAAACAAAAAACTACAACAAAAATCAACTTTGTAAGAACTAATAAGATTTAATATGATGATGTCAACTGTAAGGGACGATTCACCATTTTTTGAGTAAAACGGTAAAAATATATATAAAAAAACTGTTTTTTCAACTCATCTCCCTACGATTTTACTCTAATTCCAAGCGAGAGCACTCGTTGGATTTGGAATTTAATTTTGCATCTAAGGAGTACCCATGTTGCATACATGGACCCTAATACACAAAAATATGAAATAAAATCACATTTTTTCATGTATTTCACATTTTTCCTGTAGTAGGGTCCATCGAAAGTATGCAACATGGGGAGTCCTTGGATGCAAAACTAAATTCCGCATCCAATCACTGCTCTCGCTCAAAATTTGAGTAAGATTGTAGGGAGATGAGTTGAAAATACAAGTTGAAAAAGTAGTTTTTATATTTTTTTCCCTCCAAAACTTGATAAGGTAATCTAATCTTATTTTATTATTTCCATTATTATTTTATAATATTCCTTAGGAGGCGCATTTTAGACCTCAAAATTCCTCTAATGTTTCAAACTATTGTTTTGTCGATAACCTTGTAGCTGATGTTGCACAAAGATATTGGGAAAAATTCTTCAAAAGATATTGGACAAAGACATTGCCTTACTCTTTCGACTCATTTACTACATTTAGCAGATCTTGAAGAAATTTCAAGCCTCACTCTGGTGATTAGTTTTCGTTATCACTCCATGCATTTAGTTTTAAATCCAAGCATGATAAAAATTCTAAAATTTGAAAATGACAATATTTTTATGAAAACAGAAATTTAGAGATTTCACAACTGTTGAAATTGCAAAAATAAAACCCAGCAAAATTATGATAGCAAGACAGAAAATAACACAGTGGTTTTTGGTCAATGTGACCTTGGAAAAACCCCCTACAACTCTTGGGGAAAACCAGTTTGAGAGCTCTTCTTTATTTATGAAAATTCTTTGATAGAGAAACTGAAATACACAGTAAAAATTTTAGCAACCACAAATTACAACTTATCTTGATTTACGTGCTTGAACTCCACCTCAAAAATCGTGCCAATCAGAAAACAACCAAAACATTTTTTTTTCTAGCAATAAAACAACATTAAATGGTGTACGACTTGCCTAAAAAAACATGCCGAGAACTTTCTGTACGTTTGCCTCGAAATTCGTGCCTTTGTTGCTATCCTTCTTCCTCGATCTTTGTGCCTTTCTCCTGTTGTATGGTTTTGCCTTGAGATGCATGCCAATAAATGTTGCTTCCTAGATTTGATGAAATGTCTTCTTGCTTCTCTCCTTCACTTCCTCACTGCTCATAAATTTTCTCTTTGCTCTCTCTTCTCTCTCTGAAATGCTCATGAAAGAATAAATTGATCTTTCTCTCTCTCTTCTCCTTTTAATCTCTAAATGACCTTTTGAGTTACCTTAAGATCTAATGGTTGAGATTCATTTAGATCTAGGAATGAGAATAAATGTGCATTTAACTCACTTTCTATTTTTTAATGCACCCACTTAAATAAAGACCCACTTAACCTTTTATTTCCATAGTCACTTTTTCACTTTCTAGTTCTTCATTGACTTTAATAAAGTTACCTTTAAATTAGAATGTAACTTTACCACTTATAAAGTCACTTTTAAATTAGAATGTAACTTTACCACTTATAAATTCAATTTAGGAGAAAAGTACAAATAAATTTGCACACTTTTCCCTAGGCCAAAGATCAAAGCCTTAGGGAACCACTTGTTCTCTGGTACCCAATTTTAACACTCCCTCTTATTGAGGAAAGTGTTCCTCACCACTCCCATCTTGTCTTTGAAGTAGACATGCTTGTCATGTGGTAAGGCTTTGGTGAAAATGTCGCTACCTACTCATTTGTGGAAATGTACTCAAGCTTGAAAACTCCCTTTTGGACATAGTCTTTGATGAAGTGATACTTGATCTCAATATGCTTTGACTTGCCATGAAAAACTGGATTCTCCGTGAGTTTTATGAAACTCTGATTATCACTGTAAATTAATGAAGGTCTAAATGCTTGACCAAATATACCAAACCACATCTTGTGAAGCCATATGGGCTCACACCTAGCCAAACTAGCAACCATATACTCTGCCTCAACTGAGCTCAATGCAACTGACTGTTGTTTTTGGCTGATTCATAACACAACTGTCGAACCTAACCCAAAACAACACCTAGAAGTACTCTTCGCATCCAAAGCACAACCTGCCTAATCTAAATCCATGTACCCTGCCAGTCTCACTCCATCACCCTGTCTATAATCAGAACCAAAATCCACAGTCCCCTGCAAGTAACAAAGAATGTGTTTTGCAGCCATCCAGTGCACTCTCTTAGGTTCACACATGAACTGAATCATAGTGTTAACTGCAAAACATATATCTGGTCGAATGTTGACAAAATACATCAAACAACTAATCAACAGTCTGTATATAGTAGGATCCACGAACTCAGAAACATAAGTGTGAAGCTTCTTCTAGTTAGTGATCATAGGTGTAGACATGGGTTTGCAATCCTCCATGTGAAATCTGCTAAGAATATCCACAATGTACTTCCCTTATCCCAGGACGAAATGACCCTCCTCCTGCCACACCTCCAATCCTAGAAAATAATGCATCAAGCCGATATCCTTCATCTCAAACTCTGAAGCAATATCTCTCTTGTAGCCCTCAATAAGTCTCTCTGCACCGATGATAATAAAGTCATCAACATACAACACCAGAATGAGAGCCTCCTCACCCACCATAATGAAGTATAGGTTCGGATCAACCTCACTCTTTGTGAAACCCAACTGTTGCAAGTATGTATCAATCCTTGAGTACCAAACTCTAGGAGCTTGCTTCAGGCCATAAAGTGCCTTTTTCAATCTGCATACATGGGACTCCTTCCCATACACCTCAAAGCCCTGTGTCTTCTTAATATAAACCTCCTCCTGAATGAAGCCATTGAGAAACATGGCATTCACATCCATCTGGTGGATCTTCCAACCCATCTTTGGTGCAATCGATATAATGGAGCGAATAGATGTATACCGAGCTACGAGAGCGAAGGTATCCTCATAGTCAACTCCCTCTACCTGTGATAACCCTCTCACCACAAATCGAGCCTTGAAATTCTCGATGTTGCCATATGCAACATTCTTTATCTTGTAGAGCCATCTGGAAGTAACAACCGATTTACCTTAAGGCCTCGGCACTACTTCCCAAACATCATTCTTCATAATATAAGAATACTCCTCCATCATGGCCTCTCTCCAGACTTGCTGGCTGGCTGCCTCCTCATAACTAGAAGGCTCAAAGTCAACAATGCTTGTTACCAATGCCATGTATGCCATGTAATTACAAAACCGCTTAGGTGGTTTACTCTCTCTAACCCGTCTCTTTGACCCAACAACTGATGTGGCCTCGTGCAAGATATCTTGAATCCACTTGGGCTTCCTCTTCCTTGAGCATACTTCTCCCACCAGAGTGAAAGAATCCTCATCATCATCAGAATCCTGAACTCTTGAAGGCCTGCCAATTGACCTCATGCCTAAATCTGTCCCTGTAGATGCTGAAGTACTATGCGAACTGTTCATTAGTGGACTAACCTGTGAACTGCGTTGCGGACTGCCCTGCATGCTGCCCGAAGAACCACCCACCTGACTCTAAGAGCCACTACTCACTGATGGACCTGGAACTGTAATTGATGTACCTCCTAATCCCTGACCATTGGATCCCTGTGACTGACTCAGCCCCTCTTGAGGGTCTGGTGACTCTGGATACTCTAACTCCTGTGACCTCCTGAAATCTCTCTCCTCCTTGAACTTCACATCCGGCCTGACAAATGCTTTCCTTTGTATAGGAATATAAATTCTATAAGCTTTCGAGGTCTTGCTATAACCCACAAAGATGCCCTTGTCTGCAGTTGGCTCTATCTTGGTCCTATTCTCCTTGGGGACATAGGAATATGTAAGGCACCCAAAGATCCGAAAGTGCCCAACATCAGGCTTCTTCCCAGAAAAGCCTCCTCCAAAGTCGCATTCCCCAAGGCATAATGTGGACTCCTGTTATGTAAGTACACAACAATGTTGCAGGCTTTTGCCCACAAAAATAAAGGTAACCCCTGATCATGAAGCATGGATTTGCCAGCCCTTGCAATGGATCTGTTCTCCCTCTCTACAACCCCATTTTTCTGGGGATAGTAAGGAACTGTGAACTCCCTCCTAATGCCAGCCTTAAAACAAAAATCAACAAACTCACCAAGGGTATACTCCCCTCCATTGTCCGACCTGAGGACCTTGATCTTCCTACCTGTCTAGGTCTCCATAAGAGCTTTGAAATCTTGACACTGCTTGAAGACCTCACTCTTGGTCTTCAATAAATAAAACCAGGTCTTCCTGGAGTGGTCATCAATGAATAAAACATAGTACACATAGCCAATCAAGGATAAATGAGACATCTGACCACTCACATCGGTATGAATCAAGGCAAGGATCCCGGTCGCTCAGCTGTCACTGCTGGGAAAAGGGGATTTGGAAAACTTCCCCATAACAAATCCTTTGCATACATCAAGGTGATCAAAACTGAAATCTGACACACTAGTGGTGATCTCAAGCAATGTACTCAAGGCCCCATGATACATTTTCCCCATCATGCGGTGCCAAATCTCACACAACTCTGAACTGCTAGATATGATTTCAGTCCTGTCTTGGGTGCTACTACTCAATGCCATCAGGGGCTGGAATGAGAAATTGTACACCTTGGCATGGCACACACCAATCTCTCTAGCTGAAGAAGCTAGAGTTCCCCTAGGATATATAAGCACCTGCACTCTCCTGAACAACACATCATACCCTCTGCCCTCAAGTGCTGAGACAAATATCAGGTTCTTCTTCATTTGAGGAACATATAGAACATCTGACACTTTCAAGGGAGGTTTGGGTCCCATGTCAAATGTGTCCCCACACTGACTTCTCTAACAATGATGTCATCACCAAGTACTACCTCCATATCAGTATCACCCTCTGAAATATTTGAGAAGTACTCTCTGAATCCTGTCATGCGGCGGGAAGTGCCACTGTCAACATACCAAATGCTAGAAGATTCTCTGCTAGTAGCGGGGAATGCACGCTCCCTCTGAACTTGTATGGCAGGTGATGCTACACTAGTGACCTCACAAGCTATGAACCCAAACTCCCGATCAAAGATCTCTATCTCTGCAGAAGCTGCCATGGTTTTGTCTTTCCCTTTCTTGTTCTTCTTCTCTGGACACACAATAGCATAGTGTCCCAACTTTTGACAATTCCAACATTTGACTTTGGAATAGTCCTTCTCCTTGTTTTGTTGCTTGCCTTTACCTTTGCCTTTCCATCCACTGTTGGAAGCTTGATTCTTTGCTTTGCCCTTCTTTCCTCTTGCTAACAATGCCACATTCTCATCCTCCTCCACCTGTTTGGTTGCCCCAAGATGGTTCTTTTTGATCTCATTCTGAATGCAATCATTCCATAACCTCTTCCAATCGGGAAGGTTTTCCCGTGCAACAATTCCATCCACAAAATTATCCCAAGTCTTGGGAAGACCATTCAAAACAATCCTCACCAACTCAGTGGGTGCAATGATATCACCTACGACTACCAACTCATTTCTCACTGAAGTGATCTTTGTGAGGTATGTTGTAGCAATGTCAGTAATAGCCATTTTAATGGCCTTCAGTTTCTCCTTTAGGATCATTTTTCTATTTTCATTTGAGCTTTGGTAACGACTGGTCAAGGTTGTCCACATCTCATGTGCATAAGTGTTTCCTCTCACATGAGGAATGACATGGTCTTTAGTTCCTTCTAGAATCATTCTTTTTGCCTTAGGATTATTTTTGTTAAACTCTGCCAACTGTATAGGGTCAATAGGTACTACTACTAGGTTCTATGTGGTATTTACCATAATGGCCTAGACTTATTCTTCCTCAAAGATGCTCTGGATTCTCTCCTTCCATGCACTGTAGTTGTTCTGCCCATCCAACCTATCTTCAACTCTCAAACCGAAAGACATGTTTCACTATCTTACCAAACTAAAATTTTCAAATCTGTGGTAAAGGTTTCTGCTTTCTGTGTAAAAATCAGCTTGCTGTAATTTTCACTTTGCTGTCCCAAACTGCACTTTTCAGCCAACCAAGCTCCGATACCATGAAAAAATTTCAACCCCCACTCCAGTTATCAGTTTTCCTCATCACTCCATGCATTTAGTTTTAAATCCAAGCATGACAAAAATTCTAAAATCTGGAAATGACAATATTTTTTTGAAAACACAAATTTAGATATTTCACAACTGCTGAAATTGCAGAAATAAAACACAGCGAAATTATGATAGCCACACACAGAAAATAACACAGTGATTTTTGGTAAATGTGACTCTGGAAAAACCCCCTACAACTCATGGGGAAAACCAGTTTGAGAGCTCCTCTTTATTTCTGAAAATACTTTTACAGAGAAACTGAAATACACAATAAAAATTCCAGCAACCACAAATTACAACTTATCTCGATTTCCGTGCTTGAACTCCACCTCGAAAATTGTGCCGATCAACAAAACCAAAACGAAAAATTTTCTAGCAATAAAACAACATTAAATGATGTACAACCTACCTCGAAAAACATGCCCAAAACTTATTGTATGAACCGTACAGATTTCAACATTACGTTTGCCTTGAATTTCGTGCTCAAATTTGCCTTGAAATTTGTGCCCTTGCTGTTGTCCTTCCTCGATTTTCGTGCCTTTCTCTTGCTATATGGTTTTGCCTTGGGATGCTTGCCAATAAATGCTGCTGCCCAGATTTTCTGAAATGTCTTCTTGCTGCTCTCCTTCACTTCCTCACTACTAAGAAATTCTCTCTTTGCTCTCTCTTCTCTCTCTCAAATTCTCATGAAAGAATGAATTGATCTTTCTCTCTTCTCTTCTCCTTTTACTCTCTAAATGACCTTTTGGGTTACCCTAAGATTTAATGGCTGAGATTCATTTAGATCTAGGGATGAGAATAAATGTGCATTTAATTCTCACTTTCTATTTTTTACTCACCCACTTAAATAAAGACTCACTTAGCCTTTTATTTCCATAGTCACCTTTTCACTTTTTAATCCTTCGTTGAATTTAATAAAGTCACCTTTAAATTAGAATATAACTCTGCCAGTTATAAAGTCACTTTTAAATTAGAATGTAACTTTACCACTTATAAAGTCACTTTTAAATTAAATTTACTTTACCACTTATAAAGCCACTTTAGGAGAAAAGTACAAATAAATTTGGACACTTTTCCCTAGGCTTAGAGCATTGGTCAAAAGCAAAAGAACATGTTATATTTTCTTCCCTTACCCATTTTCCCACTAATAATGGGCTCTATCTTCCCTACTCCTAACAAATCTCAGAGATGAGAGAAGATCTGTCATTTTCTCAAATTATGTAGGATCAAATTGTTGGTCAACTCAACCTCAGAAGATGGTCGAGAGACATGCATCAATGGAGAGGAGGGTCCAAGAGATATTGTAGGTAATACTGATCTGAACTTAAACAGGAATGCAACGACTTACATATATACTCTTAAACAGAGAGATGCAACAGAAAACACTTCATTTAATTAATAGAAAAATACTAAACTATGCTTACAAACAAAATGGAAATAAGATAGCTCGGGTGATGGCAGCTTATCTCTGAGAAGAGATGTGGCTGCTACATGCCTCTGAACTGCGTTACAATGAGGCTCAAGAGAATTTTCATTATTAAATAATAAGAGAAAACCCTAAAAAACCAAAACCCTAACTCGAGCAGATGTAACACCAAGAGTTTATGGGCCCCGTTGGGGTTAGTTGGGCATCCAACTTCCTGGGGTCGTAACTTGGTCATATTATCTCCGTTTAACGCGTATGATACCTCATTGGAAAGACCTATCCAAGGAATATAATTATTTTTGCAATTACTTATGTAATAACTAGATGAATATTTCCAAAAACACGTAGTTTAGGGCCTCAAAATGACTCTCGAAGTTTAGGACCCAAAAAACTACCAAAAATAGTAAACTGCGCTACAATTAAGGAAACTGAAAAACTGAAAGAAACAATGGTGAGGGTCCAAGTGGAATAGGCAGGTGGCCACCAATATCCACCTGGATAAGTCCTCCCCCTTAGGAAGCAATGGTCCTCATTGCGTTGAGTTCCTCCATGAGATAAGGAAACTTCTGCTGAACTTGGTCCCTGATGAGCCATTTGCCTTGGTGAAGGAGTTGGCCTGCTTTGACAACTCGATATAGCTATATCCTCTATTATCGAGTGTTCTTAATCTATGTCCATGATCTGATCAGTTGTGGCATGTTCCATGGAGTCCGGGTTGAGCTTTGTTGGTGTGTGTTGTTCTGCAATGTCAGATGTGTCCAACAATAGTGGCAAGTATGGCTGAAGCCGATCTACATTGAACACTGGGTGTAGGCCAAGGAACAATGGGATGCTGATATCGAAGGCATTGTTCCCAATGACCTTGGTGATGGTGTATGGCCCATATCGAAGTGGGCAAAGCTTGAGGAGGGGTCCAACAAGGCGCTCCTTCTGCAAATGTAGCCAAACTTTGTCGCCCACCTAGTTTTGTGCGAGACTTGATGCTGAACATGGCGTTGCTTGTAATTAGCATTAGATCTATCCAATATATCATGGACCTATTGGTAAATGTGTTGAATGTGCTCAATGACGCTGTTATCCCTTTCAGCTTCAGACTGCACGTGAGTCGAATCTACTTGAGTGGCTGCAAATGGTATGGCCACATCAATGAGGCATAATGATTGAAATCCAAACCCTACTTGAAAGGGGTTGTGGCCTGTTGAGCTGTGGAAAGCTCTGTTGTAGCTGTGTTGGACATAGGGGAGACTTTCATCCTATGTGCGTGGATGCTTCGAGTTCTATGTTGAGCTAATTTATCAACACAAATTAACACAAATATTCATTATCATTCCAGGTTTGTAAAACTTGGAGGCAAGTCCATAATATATGGATATCATGCATAACCAAGCTTAGAAGATGAATTTTGAAGAACTAAAGAAGTAAATGTTACAAATATAATCCTATATTAACAATTTCTAACTCACTTTTGCAATGTAAGAAAGATGAAGTGTCTCTTAACTTAAGAGATCCATTTGTGTTCTTCTCTCTCAATTATCACTTAATGAATAGAAATAAGAAATCATGAATTAACAATAGCTTAAGATGCATAAATAAACAATGAAGGAGACTCTTAACTTAAGAGATCTTTGGGCATTTTTCATCACAATTCATTCATCATTATGCTATCATTTGAATGCTGAAAATACATAAGAAAAACTGCTTGCATGTAAGAAAGGAGAATTCTAGTTTTGATCTATCAATTCAATAGAAGGAGAATCAACTTGAACACTTTGTTGTCCCAACTTACTAAAGTGATAAACAAACTAAAATTCAATAATATAAATCATCACACATCAATTCATAAGCAAATCTAAAACAAAGCAAATAAACAAATTCTAAAGTAACCAGTTCATGGAAAATTAAGCTAATCTAACAATGAAGTGTACTTAGCTTGGAGTGGGGGCCCTCCACCTTTGCTTTGCACACTTTAGGTTGCTATAAAATGCTAAAAATTCAATCAATCATCCACATCAATGAACATAAAAATGAAAGTAGAACAGGTTCTTCAAATTAATCTCCAAAATCCAAATGTCTTAGCATAAAATTATACAAAAATTACATATCATAAACCTTCAAAGTCTCGGCTTAAATAGAAGTTTATGAAACAAACTAATATAAAGTA
Source organism: Pinus taeda (assembly GCA_000404065.3). Lineage (NCBI taxonomy): Eukaryota > Viridiplantae > Streptophyta > Pinopsida > Pinales > Pinaceae > Pinus > Pinus taeda. Next base: position 44,117 of record APFE030099126.1, on the reverse strand, counting down.
TTTCTAACAATCATATCTATTCATATCCATTTATCTAAGTTGAATTTTTTCAATCCATCCCAAGAAATATGGACAATCCCATGAAATCACAACACTGCCCTGTTTCCTAGGGATTTTTTGGGTGACTAGTCATGTTTGACCAGTCTTGACCGGGCCTAATAAAGCTTGTTTTGACCAAACCAAGTGGAATTAGTTCAATCATAGTTCACAATATTTCCATCCATGCATATAACTCGAGCCCAAGTGTCCTGCAAACATGTCATCCACATAGCTATTACGAGAATTTATGATTCTGTCAAAATTTGCACTTGAAATCAAATTTTCATAAAAACTTTAGAAATTTCAAAATTAAAATTAAATACCTGAATGTGCATGAAATAAATCAAAATTGGATGGATATAATGGAAAATATATATTAAGTAAGTTTCCTCAAGCAGAAATAGACCAAAATTTAGGGCTAACATCTCCCCCTTACTGATCGTCAAGCATGTCCTCACGCTTGCTGCTTCCTTTTGGATATTCTTACCCCTGTTGTGCATGCTGTTCCAGATCCTGATGCCTCTTGCTGTGTTGGTTCTAACAAATAGTCCATCCCTAAGTCATGTTCTTCTTTATACAAAGTAGCCTTAACCTTCTGTTTTTCATATTTACCTTTCCACATGTTCTTTTCCTTAAGCCATTTGAATGCCCGCTTGGAAATTAGATCATTCTTATTTTTTAATTTTCCTATTTCTTCAGTTAACTTTTCATTCTCTTTAACCAACTTGGCATTATTATTTTTACTTGCTTTATTTTCCTTTTTCAAATGCTTTTCCAAAATCTTGTTTATTTCAAGTTGGCCTGTTAATTCTCTAACTTTGCTCAAGTGTAATACCTTTTCAAGCTCCTTTGTGTTTTTCACAAATGATGTTGCTGCCACATCATTAAAATAGGAACATTTCTCTAATTCTTTTTTCTCAATAATATCCTCTGCCTGTTTCTCTGTTAAACATGTGTCCACAGTTTTCACTTCTTTGTCCCTGCTACTTGTTTCAACTGGGCTCTTCTTCCTAAACCTCCTAGGAATGGACATGATGGATGTTTCATTTTTAATCATGACTGTGTTGGTTTGCTTCTTAGCTCTAATTTTGTGATAAAAAGGTGAACTCATCATACCCCTGGTTTCCTGCTCTACTTTGTTTTGTTCCTCAATGACCTGTTCCTTATATTGGTTTTCGTTCAAAAACTCCCTCCAAATCATCCCCTGAGTTTTTACTTTATATTCTACCAAAACTTTTATCAACATCTGATGATAAACTTGTGCTTCTCTTGGCCTCTTTTCATTTTTGACTGATTCTATCATCTTTAGGAGGCTTTGAAAGAGGAAATATGGTAGGTTTATCTTTACCTCTTCTGTAATGTGTTGAAGGAGTCTAATATGATACAGATGTGCCACACTGTATCCCTTATCACAAGTGAGGAATTTTTGAATAATCAAAACCAGTTCTCCCCATGGTTCATTGAACCACTCCCTGTGTATACCTTTGGCCCTGTCAAAGGTTCTCTTTGTATTTTTCTCCAGGAAGAAAGTACACGCTTTCTCTTTGAAATGGAAACCCTTATGATAATTATCTCATATCATTGGAAGGTCCAATGCTTGTGAAACGAATTTTGGAGTCATGGGAATTATTATGGTTCCTACTCTTGTTTGCTCTTGAGTGTAATTGCTTACAAATTCTCTTGTTATTCCCTCACTATGGCCATTAAATCTTTACAAGAAGCTTATGAGCCCTGCCTGATATAAATTCTCTATTGTTTCCTTCTTCCATTTTTCTATTTGAAATCTTGGCTCTATCTTAGTTGTCATAGTCTCTGTAAACTATTGGATATAGGCTTCTGCTGTCATTAACTTCATCTTTAATAATGACAAATAACAACCATTGATTCATAAAAATATTTTCTGGTTCAGTTCATAGAAGCTTACCTTTTCCTTTGATGCTCTCTTAAAACAATTAAATCAATCTATTTCGGCCTCTGTCTCTTTGTTTGCAACAATACTGTCTCTGTTTTAATACCCTGTTCTGTTCATGCAATCAAACATTATTCTTTACACACCTCTGTAAAAAAATTGAACTCTGTTTTGTAATGGAAATATATAAAAAAACAAAGATCACGTTACCAATCTCTCCCATAATCTCCTACTATTAAAATCAGACTAGTTTTTTTATTCACTTAGTTTTACTGTGTATACATTGACATGAAACACTTCACTGCTGTAATCAACGAATTGTGAACACTGTACTCTGTTTTTATTGATCATTTCTATTATATAATCAAACTAAAACTCAATTTTTTTATCACATTGTCTGATCATAAATAAAAATGAACAAGTGTAGTTCTAAACTTGGTTGGCTATACATTTTACAAAGGCTGAATGTTTCAAAACTACACAAAATTCCTCATTTCATGCAATCAAAATTTATTAAGAGACTCCGTTTCAAAATTTCGTGGAATATTTGTCTCTCTCAACTGAGTTTTGTTTTGTTTTCCTCCTTCCTACAGTTAAGAAAACGTTCATAATCTTGAAGCTATGTCACAATCCCATTAAACCCACTACTCATGCATTAAACTTCACTTATAAACACTTCATTTGAGCTGCAAACTTGGAGATTTTATAGAATATACCTGACTGCCATTGAAGTGTTGTAATCTCTTGATTCGTGGCCCACTTAATTGCGTTCCATATCGTTTCTTAGCCCATTCAACGGCATTTTGAACGCCCTTGTTTGGTGATTGGTGGCATAAACAAAAAACTCCATAAATGACAGACAATCTTATTGAAAGATTTCGACGAAAAGGATCCCGATATTTCCTCTGCAATCCACATCGTATGAAATAAACGAATCAGATTTTACTTACCCAGTTCTCTACAAGATTCTTGATAATTAACTCCACTTCCTCCATCGACTTATCCTTCTTATCTCTCCAAGTCCTCAACGCTCTATTTCTACCTTCACTTCCTTTGTCAAAACATTTTACTTCCCTCAACTGCCAGCCAATGGCATCTACCATCTTCCTGAGCCTCTCAACGGCTGTGATGGCAACAAATTTATGGTTCTGAGCTTCAACAATGGTGGAGCTCTACTCTATTGAATGCACATGGTTTATTTCTTTGTTGTTGCAAAACGTTTTGACTGTTTCACTTATTTGGTTGTTGTCCTTTTGACTAGTATGCCATGTATAATCTTCATTGGATAATGCCCTCATGGCCATCCCTTTGACCAGATGCCGTGCATATACCATCGAACTGATAAATGGATCCGTTTGTAATTATTTGCATCGTGCTATCGACACCATATGTTTTATTATTTCTACGTTTGCATTCAATTTTTTTTATTATGATTTTAGCTCAGGTTACGCTTGATTCATTTGAAGTCGTCCTTCATTCCAGTCGTGGCTGTCCTCCTAGATACCAAATCACCATACCTTTGACTGTTGTATAGATTGTTTGTTGCCACGTTGCTTGCATGAATGTCAGTCATTCATTATGTTTTTCGTTGGGTTTGCAATGCATTACCACCAGGCTGCTATGATGACCATACTCCATCATATTATCATAATGCTTGGTATAATAACCTTGCACCATCACGTTGTATTTCCATAAGGTTTGCTATGATAATATCCTTACACTGTCGTATTACCATATTGCTTGCCATCATATCGTATTCCATTTTCCATTATAACTTTACACCATCCATATATTTCCAATAACATTTCTTTTTATGTGCTATGATAAGGTTAATACATAAATCATTTTGATTTATATATTTTGCAATATATTTTATAATGCGCATGTCTCTTATATCTCTTATGTTTCTCAATGTATCACTTTAATTTTAAAATGACCATTTAGGTCATCTTTAAAATTATCTCCATAGTACTAATGTTTGATTTGTTTGTGCAGGTTTCAACTCATTGCATCTTTTTTAATCCATTTTGCTTTGAGGAAAAATACTTAGGGTTATGGAATGTTAGGGTCATGGAATTAAATATAGGATGTACATAGAATTAGGTATAGGGTAAATGTAGGATATACATAGGATAATGGGTATAAAATAATGGGTATAGGATGAAGGTAATGTAATGAATATGCATTCAGGTACTTATCTTAATTTTAACAAGCTCTAAAAATTTCTAAAAAGAATTCGAATTTGCAAGAGAAAAATTTTGTACTCACAATACTTGTACTTCCCTGACAATATTGGATGATGTCTTCTGCTCCTTGATAGTATTGGATGAGGTCTTCTAATCAAATGTCTTAGATATATTCAATCATAGAATTTATTTCTGCCTTCTGCTCTAGCATTCCTCATTGATTCTGGTTCTTTGATTGCCGATGTCATTCGGATCTCTCTGCAATTGATTCATAATAACTCAGGTCCCAACTGTCATGCAATGTATACATGTTTTTTTTTAACATTTCAGGTTTATGAAATATATGCATGTTGTTTTCTAACATTTCAGGTCCCCAACTGACATTGGTTTCAAAAATATTTCAGGTCCCAACTGAAATTGGTTTCAAAAACATTTCAGGTCCCAACTGACATTGGTTTCAAAAATATTTCAGGTCCCAACTGCAAACAATACAAGTACCGTCGTCAATTCAGCTGCACAACTAAGTTCTTGTGCGATCTCCCCCCCTTGCTTTTCTGAAGACTCGTCCTCAAGTCATGTTTCTTTGGAGGATTTTCTGCAAAACAAAGCTGTTGTAAAAGTAGAACAAGAAGTTGTGAATTCATACAAGTCCAAAATGAGTTGGTTTTCCTCTATGAATTCTTGTTTGCTTGGTGTCAGTTGCCTGGTTTTCACTAGAAAACTTTTTATTTTTATATATATATATATATTATATATATAATATATATATATATATATATATATATATATATATATATATATATATATTTCTTTTATTCTTCTGGAGTACTGGAAGGTACATGGCTATGTTGTTCCATTAATTCTAGATCTGTCTCTTGTATCAGTTGTTTCATAAATTGTTCTTTGTTGATAGGCTTATTGTAAACTTTAAGCCTATGTCCATTTACCAAAAATGATGTAGATTCTTGATCAATTGTTTTGATTTGAAAAACTCCGTTGTCAAAGATTTCCTCTATCTCATATGACCCTAACCAATATGTTGTGAACTTGGCCTTGAAATCTTTGAATTTGGAGTCCAACAGTAATGCTGAGTCTCCTTTGTTGAATGTTTTGTTCTTGATGAATCCTTCGTGCCATTTCATTCTTTGCTCTTGTACCAATGTTGTGTATTCTATTGCCTGCTGTCGATGTTCATCCAGTTGGTTTAATTCCATTATCTGCTGCTGTTGTGCTTCAGACAGTTCTAGTCCTAGTTCTGTTGCCAACTTAAATGTGTGTATCTGAACTTCTATGGGCAGTAAGACTTCTTTTCCATACACTAACTGGTATGGACTAAACCCAGTTGTGTTTTCCAATGTTATTCTGTATGCCCATAGTGCATCTCTTAACTTTTCTAACCAGTCCTTCCTATTCAGCTGTACTATCTTTGTCATTATGTTTTATAGGACTTTATTTGTTGCTTCGACTTGTCCATTTGCCTGAGGATGATACGGTGTTTACTTCCAGTGCTTTATATTATACTTTTTCGTAAGATCCCGAACAAGTTTTGAAGTAAACTGTGCTCCCTGATCAATTACAATTTGTCTAAGCACGCCAAATCTCACAAATATTTCCTCAAAGAGGAAGGTGACCACTATATTTTCTGTTTCCTTTGTAACTGCTTTTGCTTCCACCCATTTAGTTACATAATCTATACATGCCAAGATGAACTTCTTTCCATTTGATGGTGGATTTATTGGTTCCACAAAATCTAGAGCCCATTGCTCAAATGGTTCTATGAGAACTTGTGGTTTAAGTGGCATCTCATTTGATACTATTGGTCTCCCTATTCTTTGGCAACTGTCACATCTCTTGACATAAGCCTTGGAGTATTTGAATATTTTTGGCCAGTAGTAGCCCAATTGCAGCACCTTATAAGCTGTTCGCTTGTCTGCAAAATGACCATCGCACGGTTCATCATGACATGCTTTCAAGATTTATAATATCTCATCTTCTCTCACACATTTTCTTATTATTAAATCTAAACTAGTATAAAGCAGATCACCATTTACCCAACTATATCTAGAGCTTTCTCTAATGATATTTCGTTTTTGTTTCTTTGAAAAATGAATTGGAAATTTTCCAGAGGATAGATAGTTTGCTATGTCTGCAAACCATGGTCTTTTTATTGTTATTGCAAACAAATGTTCATCTGGAAAGTTATTTGCAACATGATTTGGATCATTGGGTGTATGTAATCTTGAAAGAAATCGGCCACTTGATTATATTTCCTTGGTTGATTTTGAATTGTAATGTTAAATTCTTGCATTAACAGTAACCATCTTGTTATTCTTCCATTTGTGATTGATTTGTTCATTAAGTATTTGATTGCTGAATGGTCTGTATGAATGAATACTTGGTATCCTGTTATGTAATGCCTGAATTTGTTCACTGCATATACTACAACTAACATTTCTTTTTTTGTGACTGTGTAGTTCAATTCTGCAGGTATTAAGTTTTTTCTTATGAAGTATATAACATAATTGAACAAGTTTTCGTTTTTTCCAAGAGATGCACCTATAGTAGTATCAGATGCATCTGTTGAAATATGAAATGGCAAAGACCAGTTTGGTCCTCGAAGGATGGGCGCGATTGATAATTTTTATTTCAATATCTGAAATGCATTTTGACAATGATTTGTCCATTGGAATTCAATATCCTTTGCTAACAACTTGAATAGAGGTTGGGATATTTTACTAAAGTTTTCTATAAACCTCCTATAGTAGCCTGCATAACCCAAGAAACTTCTTACCTATTTTTGAGTTGTAGGTGGCATTAAATTCACAATGACTTCTATTTTAGCTGGATCCATTTAATTCTTGATGAGGAAATATAGTGTCCCAAGACTATCCCTTTTGTTAACATCATGTAGCATTTTTCATTACTCAGGAACAAATTTGTCTCTATGCATCGTTTTAAAACTTTCTCAAGATTGTTTAAGCAATCGTCATATGTGTTTCCATATACAGTGAAATCATCCATATAGACTTCTACACTTTCATGGATTAGATCAACAAATATCGCAAGTACTGCTCTTTGGATAGTTGCAGGTGCATTACATAGTCCAAATGGAAAAACATTATATGCATAAGTTCCCAATGGGCAGGTAAATGTTGTTTTGTCCTAGTCTTCTGTTGCTATTATAATATAATTATACCCACTAAACCCATCTAGGAAAGAGAAAAATTTCTTTCCAGCTAATGAGTCTAGCACCTGGTCAATGAATGGTAGCGGAAAATGATCTTTTAATGTTGCTTTGTTCAATTTCTGGTAATCGACACATATTATCCACTTTCCATTTTTCTTTGGTACAATTACCGATGGAGAAACCCATTGACTATCTGAAATAGGATAGATGAACCCACTTTAAGTAGTTTCTACAGCTCTTCCTTCACTATTTCTTTCATCATGGGATTTATTCGTCTTTGAGGTTGTCTTACTGGTTTAAACTGTTCATGTATATAGATGTGGTGAATACATGTGTTGGGATGAATTCCTTGCATATATGTATAATCCCAAGCAATTTTTTTTGAATATTTTTGTAATAATTCCATTACCTCTTGTTCTTGTGACGATTGTAAATGGTTACCAATGTTTAATTGTTTTCCCGGATATATCTCAATTGTTTTTGTTGTTGAATTGGTAATTGTGTTTACAGGAAAAATGTTTGTAAAGGATTCTTGCAAGGATTGGATTGCATAAGTTTCCTGAAAACACTGATGCAAAACATTACTTGAAGCTTCATATTGAATCTCTCTAAGCAGCTTTGAAATAGTTGGTTTTGAGATGAAAAGATCCATTAAATCTTCATTCTCTTCTTCTTCTCTAAGATCGAAAACTTGATTGATACTTAGAACTGATTTAGTTTGCTATTGTTTTTGTTCTCAAGCATTGATTCTAAAGAAGGTGATTGTGCAGGAGAATAAAGTGTAATGTGTTTCCTCTCATATCCATGTGCAATAATCATACTTCCAGATCTGAATCCTATAAAGGCATCAATAGTGGTTAACCATGGTCTGCCTAAGATTAGAGGATGTCCTCCCAATTTGTTTTTGGCTGCAAGATGAGGAAGTCAATAGGATACTCCCATGAATCCAAAGAGACTATAATATCTTATAGTATTCCTTCTAGTACAACTTTAGATCTATATGCTAACTCTAGGATTGTAGAAGTAGATCTAATGTTGTTTAAATGCAGATACTTCATTGTCTCCATAGTCATTACATTTATGGCAGCTTTCAAATCTATCAATGTGTTTGGAATTGAGAAATTCTTTATTGAAATAATAACCATAGGGATACCAGGATCAATAAATTTTTCTACTGCTATTTTTGTAGACATGAGGCTTGCTAATTTGCCAATGACCTGGATTGTAGTAGGATCCTTCTTATTTTTACTAGTTTTATTGATGCATAATTCCTTTATTGTTTTAGCATATATTGGTATTTCTTTGATTGCTTTCAATAAGGGAATTTTTACATAAGCATTTTTCAATTCATCCAAAATTTCAAATTTAGGAAGGTTAATTTCAATTTGCTACTCTACTAACCTCTCAGGGTAGGGTGGTGTTTGAGTTATAATAGTTTTTCCTTTCTGAATTTGTTTTTCTGAATGTGATGTTTCAGGTTGTTCTCCTTGCCATTTGGCTCTTCTATAATCGTTGGAGAATCCTTTTTAAGCACCTTTCCAGACCTTACATGGACATCATTTATGGGAAGAATAGAATATGTTGGAAAATATGCTTCTTCTTCAACATTGTATGCAAGTTTATCCATTTTATTGCTTGGATTTGCCACTTGCTGGGCTGGTAATTGAGTTGGTCTGGGCTGGTTTGAAGGTAGTTGTAAATGCTGTGGTTGTGTTAGTAGTGGTGGAGAATTCTATTGTGGAAATGGCATGGATAATGGATATACAGAATTCTATTGCGAAAATGGCATGGATTGCGGATATTGTTGGTATGGAAATGGCTGTTGATATTATCGCTGGTATTGTTGTTGGTTTTGTTGAGGTGGCTGATTTCCATAACCATATCCCCTCCAACCTTGCGAAGGTTGGTTTTGATATTGTTGTGGAGGCCAAGCTTGCCATGGCATTGGAGTATTCTAAGAATTTTGAGGTGGATACTGATAGTTTTGTTGAGGGAATTGTTGTAGACTTTGTTGAGGAATCATTTGTTGCCAAGGTCTTCTCCGTGCCACATAGTAGAAACCTTTTGTTCCTTGCACTTCTTCCATTGGATTCATTTGCAATTCCTTCAACCTTAGACAGTTTTCTGTTGAATGATTTTCTGTACAAAGACCACACACTTGAACACTATCCAAAGGACATTCTCTTAATGCATGTTTCTTTCTACATTTGGGACAAAATATTGCTAAAATTTGTTCTTGTTCTTCTTTCTTTTTATTTTCTTTTAGAACATCTACTTGTGTCCCTAATGTACTTAGGAGATCAGTTTTGAAGTTTTCTAGCAAGCTTCCTATCTCTGCGCTTGTTACTGCTCCTGCTGCTGATTTTGCTGCTTTTGAACTAACATATCTCCTTCCAGTTTTTGATCTTCCTCTATAATATTTTTGACATAAATATGCAATTTCGTTAAATGGCAAGTTTGAAATGTCACCCTTGCACATTACATTCGGAATGTCAAGGTATTCATCCCTTATACCTTTAACAAAGACTGTTTGAATGGTGTCTTGGTTTAGAGAGTGTTGTTTAGATTTTTGTAAATTATATGAAAATGTTTCTAAGTATTCTTCTAAACTCTTGGCTTCTTGTTGTGTCATTATGAAAACATCCTCTTTTGAGTCCCTAGGCCTATAATAGGCTTGATATTTTTTTAAGAAAGATTGATTTCATTTCATCCCAAGAAGCTATTGTTTGCTCTCCTAAACCCATGAACCATTTTAAGGCTGCTACTTTCAATGTAGTAGGAAAGAGATAAAGTTTGTGTATGTCATCGATGTATCCATAAGTTCTACAAAAGATAACAAATTCAAACATAAAGGAATTAGGATCTTCCGTCGAAATTCCATAAAAAATTGGCACTATAGAAGGTGGAATATTTTTCATTTTTACATCTTCTCCTAATACTGCACTTGTATCCAATATTGGAAAGACAAAATTAGTTTCCTGATCACCACCATCTTCCTGTATTTTCCTATCCTCTTCTCCTTTCCTATCATTTTCTTGTTTTTCCTCTTCCTCTCTGTGTCTTCTCCCATCTCTTTTTTGTCTTTCATATTCAAGTCTTTGTTCAGGAGTATGGATAACAGATCCATGTCCCTCTTCTGCCATAGCTTCAATTGTTTCAATGTCAACTTGAGGCTCAAGTTGTTCAAAAATGGGTTGATCTATGGATTCAAAAATGGGCTGTTTTTTCTTAACAATTTCTTTTTGTTTTCCTGAAGTAGGTGCTGTTGTTGAAGGTTGTTTTCTTTTCACCTCCTCGGCTAACAAAGTTTGCCTTTCGATTAAAGTTAATCTTTGTCCTGTTCTTTGTTTTTCTTCCAATTCCTCAACTGTTGGTTTACCAACAACTGGTGTTGTTAGCTTTGATGGTCCTACTTCTATTGATGTGGGGTTTTGTTTAATAAATCTACCTTTAGGTTCTCTATTTCTAGGCATAAAGAAATATAACCAAAAGAAATGTATCTTAACTAATTTATTTATTTATTTATTTTTGTTTTATCAAATTTTTAGTGTTTTTGTTTATCTTTCTATTTGACTATGTCGATAATTATCTCCCTGGAAGTGGCACCAAAATGTTGAGCTAATTTATTAACACAAATTAACACAAGTATTTATTATCAATCCAGGTTTGTAAAACTTGGAGGCAAGTCCACAGTATATGGATATCAGGTATAACCAAGATTAGAAGATGAATTTTGAAGAACTAATGAAGTACATTTACAAATATAAGCCTATATTAACAATTTCTAACTCACTTTTGCAATGTAAGAAAGATGAAGTGGCTCTTAACTTAAGAGATCCATTTGTGTCATTCTCTCTCAATTATCACTAAATGAATAGAAATTAGAAATCATGAATTAACAATAGCTTAAGATCCATAAGTAAAAAATGAAGGAGACTCTTAACTTAAGAGACCTTTGGGCATTTTTCATCACAATTCATTCATCATTATGATATCATTTGAAAACCGAAAATACATAAGAAAAAGTACTTGCATGTAACAAAAGAGAATTCTAGTTTTGTTCTATCAATTCAATAGGAGAATTCAAATTGAACAATTTGTTGTCCCATTTTACTAAAGTGATAAACAAACTAAAATTCAATAATATAAATCATCACACATAAATTCATAAGCAAATCTGAAACAAAGCAAATAAACAAATTCTAAAGTAACTAGTTCATGGAAAATTAAGCTAATCTAACAATGAAGTGTACTTAGCTTGGAGTGGGGGTCCTCCACCCTTGCTTTGCACACTTTAGGTTTCTATCAAATGATGAAACTTCAGTTACTCATTCACATCAATGAACAACAAAATGCAAGTAGAATGGGTTCTTCAAATTAATCTCCAAAATCCAAATGTCTCAACATAAAATTATACAAAAATTACATATCATAAACCTTTAAAATCTTGGCTTAAATAGAAGTTTCTAAAAAAAATTGATTTAAAGTCTCTCTAACAATCATATCTATTCATATCCATCTATCTAATTCAAATTCATTCAATCCATCCCAAAAAATATGGACAATCCCATGAAATCACAAAACTGCTCTATTTCCTAGGGATTTTTTGGGTGACTAGTCATGTTTGACTAGTCTTGACCGAGCTTAATAAAGCTTGTTTTGACCAGAAAAAGTGGAATTAGTTAAGTCATAGTTCCCAAGATTTCCATCCATGCATATAAATCGAGCCCAAGTGTCCTGCAAACATGTCATCCACATAGCTATTGCGGGAATTTCTGATTCTGTCAAAATTTGCACTTGAAATCAATTTTTCATAAAAACTTTAGAAATTGTAAAATTAAAATTAAATACCTGAATGTGCATGAAATACATCAAAATGGGATGGATATAATGGAAAATATAAGGATTAAGTAAGTTTCTTCAAGCAAAAATAGACCAAAATTGAGGGCCCACATTGTACATGCGCAAAATGTGTACGTTCAACCTGTTGACAACCTCTATTTGGCCGTCAGTTTGGGGATGGAAAGTAATGGAATTAGTGAGTTTTGTATCTAGCATCGACTAGAGACTTGACCAAAATTCACTCAGGAATCTTCTATCCCGATTTGAGATAATGTACTTCCCAACATTTTGATGAAGTTTCGGCCAATAAAAGTACTTCTGCAATACCACCACGGTTTTCTCTACTTCGAAATGTCTAGCGACCCGACTATAGTGCGTCTCCCAAATCATGTTGGCATGCTCACTTGAAGGAACACATATGTGTCCCAAGTGGCATAACAGTCCATCCTGAAGGTGAAAATTTGGAAATTTCTTCCCTTGTAGGAGTGTCTGGTATATGCCACCAAATTCTGCATCGCTCTTGTAAAGATGTAGCCAACCCAATGTCTCGTGCCCACAGGTGTTGAGCACAGTGATTAGCGCCATGAATGTTGGTCGGCTAAGGAAATAAATGACATTATTGGTGCTGCCGTTATTATACTTAATGTTCAAATGGAACTATTATAGATAGGTCGACCATTTCTGATGACGATCGTTCTGCAACTTTCGTTGTGTCTGTATGAACTATAGAGGTTGGTGGTGTGTGTTGATGAATATTTCCTTCCCTAGAATGTAATGCTTCCATTAACGACAGGCCTGCACAATGGAATACATTTCTTTGTCGTAAGTGGGGTACTTTCGGACTGTGCCTTAAAGTGTCTCACTGTGGTAAGCCACTAGATGCCCATGTTGAGTAAGAACTGCACCAATAGCTAGTCGGAGGCATGTGTTTCAATCTCAAATGGTTAATGCAGGTATGGTAATGTGAGCACTGGTGAAGAATAGAGGGGATTATTCAACTCAAAGAATGCCTGCTGTTGGGTTTCTGACCAAAAGAACTTGGCTTTTGCTCCACCCTTGGTGACTTGACTTAAAGGCCAAGCGATATGAGAGAACCCCAACACGAACCTGCGGTAGAAATTGGCAAGACCCAAAAAGATGCAAAGCTCTGTTAGAGTGGGTTGGGCTAGCCAATCCCGAATAAATTGTATCTTGGATGGGTCCACATGTACACCCTGATCATCAATGATGTACCCCAGATATTGATCCTGGGTGAAGCCAAAGGTACATTTCTCCAAGTTAGCACACAACTTATGTTTTGGAAGGGTTTGAAGGACCTGTTGAATATGGTGGAGGTGCTCTTCCCAACTCTGACTGAAGATCAAGATGTCATCTAAATACACCACCACAAATGCATTGTTGAAGGGCCACAAGATGTCGTCCATCAGTCTCATGAAGGTTGCATGGGTGTTCATCAATCCAAACGGCATGATCAACCATTCAAAAAGCCCCTCCTTGGATTTAAAGGCAGTCTTCCACACATCAGAGGGTTCAATAGGCACCTGGTGATAACCTGATTTCAAGTCAATATTGTTGAAATATTTGGCCCCCTTGAGCTAGTCCAGAAGGTCATCAATTCGCGGTATTGGGTACCTATTCCGGACATTGATCTTGTTCAGCATCCGATAGTCAATACAGAGCCTCCAGGTCCCATCCTTTTTTTGTACCAATACAATCGAGCTCCCATAGGGTGATGATCTTGGCCTAATGTGACCTTTATGCAGTAGTTCCTGAATCTGCCTCTTGATCTCATCGTTCTCCATAATAGAGCATATATAGATCAGTCCATTGGGTAGTAGCACGCTCAGGGTCAGATCGATGGAGTGCTTGACGTGACAGTGCAGAGGTACCCATGTAGGTGAGGTGAACATGTCACTGCACTCCTCCACGACCTTGTCCATTTATTGCTGCTGTGTAGAGGAACCCTGCCTGGAAGCCATGGCCACAACCTTCTTCTTTCCTTGGGGGTGAATCATAAGGAAAACAAATTTCCTATTCTGGGAAATGATGTTACTGCATTGCTTTTGAGTGATAAAATAGATTGCGGTAGGCGAGGCTACCTCCTGTATCCTGTACAACTTATTTTCCAAAGTAATAATCACAGAGCGAGGTCTAGACTCATATACAACATGTCGCTTCCATAAGTATGGTTGTCCTAACAATACAATAGAAAATTCAAGAGGAGCAACGTCACACAATACCTCATTTGTGAAGGGCTTGATGCTATAGGGAAGGCAATGTTGGGTTGTATTATATTCTTTCCACAACTAACCTACGTAGTGACGGGGGGTTCCACCCCCCCTTTGTTGCGTCGATTGCGCAGTGGGGGGGTCATAGGGAGGGCGGCAACCCCCCTTGTCTAGGGGGTTTGAGGGGGGCAGGTAGCCCCCCTCTACGGGGTCCGGGGCAGCACCCCGAGAATTTTTTTTTTGGACCCTATATTAGGTTGGGCGAACCTACCTTTGGTTTTCGGTCCATGGTTTTGGACGCGATGGTTTTTGGTCCATGGTATTGGATGGTTCGACATATATAACTATGTATTGTAACATTGAAAGGAAAATAATGAAAAATCAAGCTGGTAGTCCCGGTTTTGGGATCCAGTGGGAAATCTCTGTGAATATGTGTTTTATGTGTTATGCTCTCGCATTTTTATTTTTCCTGTGATTTAGAATTCGTATGCAGGTAATTTTTGTATGGGGTTAAAACCTACATTTGGTATCAGAGCTGTTTTGGCTTCAAGGGACGCCTTTGTTGCTGAGGGGTTTCGCTCGGGCCTGTGGTAGACCCTGTTCAGTGGGAGATCTGCGAGATCGATTCTGGTGGTGAAAGAAGATGGCAAGCAGCAGAAAGATAGAGATTGAGAAGTTCAATGGTCAGAGTTTTGAGTTGTGGAAACTCAAGATGGAGGATCTGTTGGTGGGTAAAGATCAGTGGATCGCGGTAGATCCGGGTACTAAACCAACGGGAGTGACCGATGAAGAATGGAAGAAGTTGGATCGGAAGGCAAAGAGCACAATACGATTGTGTGTCTCAGATTCAGTATTGTTGAATGTATCAGGGGAAGCTACGGCGAAGGCTTTATGGACAAGTTAGGGACTTTGTACCAATCTAAGTCTCTGGTGAATAAATTGTTCCTGCAGAAAAAGCTATATAACCTGAGGATGAAAGATGGAGACAGTGACAGAGCATCTGAATGCATTTAATACTCTGGTAAGTCAGTTATTATCTATTGATATTAAAATTTCAGATGAAGATAAGTGCATCAGTTTGTTGTGTTCTCTACCAGATTCGTGGGATAGTCTGGTTATTGCAATAGGGAGCAATGCAACTGCTTTGTAGTTTGATGAAATAGTCTCAGCCTTGCTGACATAGGAGATGAGACGGAAAAATATGGACAACCAGAATGCTGATGCCTTGTCTGTACGAGGACGGTCCCAGAACAGAAACAAAAATAAGTCATCGAGTGGGAGATCTAAATCTAGAGGGAGATCTAAATCTCCAGGAAAACCTATAAAGGTGGTTTGCTAGAAATGCGGAAAGGAAGGGCACTTCAGAAGGGAGTGTAAATCTAAAGCTCCTGATAAAGGAAAGGGATCTGATGATGCTCCTTCTGCAGAGGCGAAAACCACCTCAGATGAAGGTGGGGATGTGTACTTGGCTTCTTCAAGTACACATGTAGATCATGAGGCATGGTTGATTGACTCAGGTGCATCCTTTCACTTCACTCCCCATAGAGAGTGGTTCTGCGAGTATGAGAAATACGATGGTGGTGATGTCTTCTTAGGAGATGATAGGAAGGCTAGAATCATTGGTCGCGGAAAAGTAAAGTTGAAGTTGCAAGGTGGAAGGGTTAGAACCCTTCCGGGTGTTCTGCATATTCCTGCATTGGCCAGAAATCTGATTTCTGTAAGCAAGTTGGATGATGCAGGTGTAAAGACAGTGTTCGAGAAGGATACCTGCAAGATGGTTCGAGGAGCACTGGTATTGATGCGGGGAGTTCGGATTGGAACTCTGTACAAGCTGCAAGGTAGCACTGTTGTTGACAGGTGCAATAGTTCTATGGTTCCTGAAAATGGAGCAGAAAATCTAGTGGTCTCTGGAGAGAAGACCATATTGTGGCATCAAAGGCTTGGACATATTGGAGAGAAAA
>APFE030099126.1:0-23858 GCA_000404065.3 Pinus taeda | reverse complement strand
GTTGGGCGAACCTACTATGGTTTTCGGTCCATGGTTTTGGACGCGATGGTTTTCGGTCCATGGTATTGGATGCTTCGGCATGTATAAATATGTATTGTAACATTGAAAGGAATATAATGAAAAATCAAGCTGGTAGTCCCGGTTTTGGGATCCAGTGGGAAATATCTGTGTATATGTGTTTGATGTGTTATGCTCTCGCATTTTTATTTTTCCTGTTATTTAGAATTTGTATGCAGGTAATTTCTATATGGGGTTAAAACCTACAGGAGACACTACTGGCTGATGCGAAGATCTCGTCCTTGGTGAAGCCACCTGATGATGTACGACTGTGGATGTGCTGTAGTCTTTAGGCCCAACCGCTCCACAACTTCTGTTAAAATTAGGTTCTTTTGGCTCCCGCTGTTGACAATGAACTACAACAGAGAACCCTTTACCCACACCTGTGGGTGGAAGAGGCATTCCCCCTCCTCTGGATCTTCAGGATCAATTTTCTAGATTTTTGTGGTGGTCATAGTTGCACTGGGCTCTGCATCAATGATCTGATTCCCTTTGTCAGTCCCCTTATCGGGTTCTGATTCAGATTCAGAACTTGCGTATGATTCGAAAGCCTTTAGCTCGGCCACCAGTGACTGCTTGACCCGACACTCACTTGTATTGTGAGTGGAGCTCTTATGGAGCTCACACCATTTTCCCGTATCCTTCTTTGTCTTCATGGTGTTTTTATTTACTTGTGGCTTTGGTGGGTTGTCCTGGATAGCCCCGCCTTGACTTGGTTCATTGTTCTGTGGTTTAGGGGTGCCTTTTCCTTGCTTTGGATTCACATATCCAAAGTCTTGCTTCTTCTATTTAAACTTTTGCTCAATCTTTACAGCATACCGATACACCGTGCTGAGCGAGGAAACGTTTAGGAACTCCGTCTCATCCTGAATATACTTGTGTAGATAGCCGCGGTAATTGAGCACCAAATGCTACTCAGTATCCTTGATATCCAACTTCGTGCGAAGAATATTTATGAAATCCGACACATCTTGGTCTCTTCCCTGCTGTAGCGTGGTCTACTTTATGTATTTATCTTCATAGCTCCCAATAGGGTAACACTGTTCCTTGATGGCGTCTCAGAAAAAATTCCATGTGGGTGAAATTGAAAATAATGAGGGTTCAATCTTGTCCTTTTGTTCACAGTAGGTTTCCCACTAGTCCTTGATGTGTGGGGTGGCTTTGAGAAGTGCAAACGTAATCTTTTCCTGATTGGAAAAGTCATGAACTGAAAAATATCCTTCCAATAGATTTAATCATTTATCTACGACGTTTGCATCTATGAGGCCTTCGAATATGAGAATATCGAAGTTAACATGTACCTTAAAAGGAGTGGCTCCTCTAGAGTGGCTGTTGGATGAAGATGCATCGCCTGTGGGTAGCAGTCAAAGGATCTGGGCAATGTTATCCATCATCGTGTCCCTCTATTTCTCGAGGGCTTCTTCGAGCAACATTTTGAAAGGATTTCCTGTCCCCTCATCTTTCTTTTCTTCCTCCATGGGAGGTAGTCGGGTTTTGTGTGGCTAATCCAACAATGGTTCAACCAAATCGAGCCCTAAATCCTTATAGCCTGACCTTGTTGGGGACATGCAAATAAAAACAGAGAAAGAGAAAACTACTCTGATACCACTGATCCGAACTTAAACAAGAATGCAACAACTTATAGATATACTCATAAACACATAGATGCAATAGAAAACACTTCATTTCATTAATAGAAAAATACTAAACTATGCTTACAAACAGAATGGAAATAAGATAGCTCAGGTGATGGTAGCTTATCTCTGAGAAGATATGTGGCTGCTACATACCTCTGAACTGCATTACAATGAGGCTCAAGGGCCTTTTTATTATTGAACAATAAGAGAAAACCCTAAACAACCAAAACCCTAACCTGAGGAGATGTAACACCAAGAGTTTATGGGCCCCATTGGGGTTAGTTAGACATCCGACTTCTCGGGGTCGTAACTTGGTCATATTATCTCTGTTTGATGCGTATGATACCTCATTGGAAAGATCTCTCCGAGGATTACAATTGCTGGTACAATTAGCTTTGTAATCGCCAAACGTTGTTTAGGACCTCACAAAGGCTCCGAAAGTTTATGACCCGAAAAACTGTCAAAAATAGTAAACTGTGCTACAATTAAGGAAACTGAAAAATTGAATGAAACAATGGTGAGGGTCCAAGTGGAATAGGTGGGTGACCACCAATATCCACCTAGATCAAAGACACAAGAAACAAAGGGCAAGGATAGGGATGTGGCCGGTGAACAAGAAATCACATGGGATCTATTCTCAAGAGCCGATACCCATTCATTTCCCAACAAGGAAAATGATTCAATGAAAGAGGTAACAAGAGGCTCAAAGTCTAACATACAAGTAGAGGAGGTCGTAGGAACTCAAGTAGGTTCTGAATATGCTTGATTGCTGCCTACCAGTGTCCGATCCAAATCCTTTGTTGGCTCCCCTGTTTATTGGGGAAGGGTCGTTGTGTCTTCCATCGAAGTATATGTAGGTGCCTATGGGGTCTCATGCCAAGGAGAATTCCAACCAACATTAGATGTGAATACCTTGATTGGATTCTCCAGTTGATGATCCTTCCACATCTTATTCTTTTTCTTGTTGTAAGGCAACTTACAGAACTTGAGTGTGGCCATATTGATGGCATTTTCGACATTGAAACAAAACCCCTTTATAGTCCAAAGGTTGCATGGTGCTTTGACCATCGTCCATGTCCAAGGGTTTTGATAATCCCACCCTTAGATCAATGTTTACCAAGATCATTGGCATCGAATTATGTTTAATTTGTAAAAAAGAGTAATCCACCCCAAGTCTCTAAAAATCTCCTCCTCCCATAACTCCAATGGCTAATTTGGGAGCCGAACCCAAATTGGAGATACATCCAATTTTTCGTGTTTCACATAAAAAAGAGATGTCAAAAATTTGAAATAACCGAATTTGAGTCAATACTCCATACTTGCTGGGATATGACTAGGGATTCTCGTGGGATTGCCAGTCTAGTTGTATCCACCCTTTGACAAAAAAAATGTTGTAGGAGGATTATGAACAACTGGACTTACTTTATCTACTACCTAATATTTCGATGTTTTGATGCTGAACTTACGGCCTCGTGTTCTGCCAACTAGGGTTTTGTCTACCATCACCGCCGCTTCCTGCATCGGCACATCCACCCCGAGGCTCAGGTTGAACTTGGTATGGTTCTCCTCTCTTTTGATAACCCTGTCCTGCTCTCCCTTAGCTGTTTGACTTGATGCCCTTGAGTTTGTCTGAGTGAAACCCTCACCTGTATGAACGTACTGTTCTCCCCAAGTTTCTGCACCTCCGACCACTTGGCCCATTGGAGCAGAATGATTTTGAAGATTGCTATTTGGAATCAGGTTGAAACCCTCAATCAAGACCGACTCTAAGGGAGCTTGTTCTGGATAGTGAAGCATTGACCATATCAAATCCTCCAAGTAACCGTGTTCCTTCCCCCTTGAGTTGAAAATTTAGTTGGTGAGTGAGACATATTTAGATTTGTGAAAGCCTTCACCGACAACTCTGCATGAGTGGACAAAAAATTGGAAGGGGGTGTAGATAACAGAGTTTTTTCATAGCTCCGGGAGCAATGAATTTACCCTATTGTGACTTGGGGAGATAACCATTTCCTTTCCCTAAACGAGCAACTGTCCATGATGGTAGCTTTTGAAATCCAAAACCCTTTCCCCAAACTGCCAACGAAACTAGGTCCGTGGGAAATTGTGATTGGGGTGCTGAAGCCTTTATGACCTATCTCTTTTCATGCTAGGAGGCCATGAGCTCATTAGCATTTGTAAAAATAGGGCTTCCATCCCCACTCACCTTTTCATAGTCGACTATTTCATCCATTAACATGCTAAAAAGATTCACAAAAATGCCAGATCAGTCGCTGTTAAACCCACCAAGCCTGATCGCCCGCTAGCCGTAACTGCCCCAGTTTACATCCATGCTCAATAATCGATGCGCTTACAAACATCCCCATTGACTCCTCTCCTTGACAGAACAAGAACTCAATGCTGCCAAGTGTAAACTATGAAAGGTTTTTTTACTGCGAAGGAAAGGTGACCCCCCGGTTAATCGTTCAAACCCTAGCCGCACTCCATTCCTCGCAATTTCTCTAATCCAGATGTGAAATTGTATCTATTTATTAATAATATTTTTATTTTAGTTAATGCACAACCTTATAAAAGTTTCACAAATTTTATAAATTAAATGAAATTTAAATGCATCGAAAATAATTAATAAGATATTTTTTTTCCATTTTTCATTATATGAAAACTCTTTGCCAAAATCAACATTTGGATAAATGGACTCTTCTTGTGGTGGAGGAGAAATGACTCTTACATTAAAATATTTTAAAATTTCATAAAACTCTATGAAGTAGAAATAACATATCCTTTTATTATTTTTTTTATGAAATTTATGTTAAAATTATTATATTTTTTTAAAAAAGAGTTTCAGCATAAATCACATTAGAAAACCTTTGTCGACGCATTTCGAACCAACAAGTGTGGTTCATCATTAGGACAAGTTGGTTTGAAAATGCGTCAACAAAGGTTTTCTACATGTGATTTACGCCGAAACTCTTTTAAAAAAAATGTTATGGATCACAGAAGCCTCAATTCAACAAAATTATTATAATAAAATATTGAATAAATAAAATATTTAATAAATTAAAACATATATTATTTATAAAATTTAATTAAATTTATAAAATTATGTAATTTTGAATGTATAAAATAAAAAATTGATTATAAATTTACTGTTTGATTATTTTCAGTAAATTTTGGATTTAATTAAGTATTAAAAGAGATTGCATTTAAAATATTTTTTGGGTAAAATTTGAGAAAATGTTTACACCTTGTTAGATTTGATTACTTTTAGTTTAGTAAATACAAATTCTTTATAATATATTTATTTTATGTATAAATTTAGATGTTGTTAATAAAACATATTCTTATTTTTAATTTTATTAGAATTCTCATAATATATATAGTTACCATTCTCGATGTTTGGTAAATCCAAATCTCTTTATAAATATATTATATTACATATAATTAAATATATCTTTATATAAACATATTTTTATTTTTAATTTGATTAGAACTCTCATAATATTTAGTTTTTTTGTAAGGTGAATTCAAATTTTTTTTGTAAGATGAATTCTGTTCGCTTCATAAACTAGAGATTACATCACAAAACATCATAAGTCCTGCTGGTCTCTTACATGGGAGATTGGACTATAAAAAAAATGGACCCTACATAAGGTTTAGAGAGACAATTTGACACATACAAAATCAACAACTACTATGTCTAAAATTGGATGATGGCCCAACTAGCCTTGCACAAAACTAAGAACATAACTCGATACAATATCCATAAACAAGAACATCAATTAATGGGGTCAAAATTAGAGCTTGGCATAGGAATGAGAGTTATTGGATCAACTGAGGGTCTAGATGTTGTTGAGGGCTACCTAGATAATGCTCAATCTTTACCACTTTGCGGTTGATTCTGTCCAACCTGTTGTCATAATCTTTCAGGTGTTCATGCATGTGGTCCAAAGATTGCATTAGGTCCATCTTAGACTCTCGACAATCCAATACAACGCGTCCCAATAGGTACTTAATTTTCCAGTACAAATATAATGTTTACATGTACAGATTAACTCTTCCTCACATGTGCCCCATGTTAGGGATCCACCCTGTCCAATCAACCATCACCTCAAAATCTGATAAGGAATTTCTTTGAGAAGAAGCTTCCCCTTCTGCCTAAGCTAACTCCTCCTATACATGAATTCGGATTTTCTCCATATGTCTTCCTCACGCGTGCCCCATGTTAGGGATCCACCCTGTCCAATCAACCATCATCTCAAAATTTGATAAGAAGTTCTTTGAGAAGAAGCTTCCCCTTCTGCCTGAGCCAACTCCTCCTATACTTGAATTAGGATTTACTCCCTATATTTTTTTGCAAAGCCTTCTATATGATGATGTAAGCAATTATTCCCTTTGCATGCTCGCTCCTCGTAGTACACTGCTCCTCTCCTCACCCGACCTCTTTGTTTAGGCATGGTAGCGACAAACACTGTAAACTGTGCTACTGTCGGGGGGATGCCTAGATGGTGCTCAATATTTGCCAATATGCGATCAATTCTGTCCAGCCTGTTGTCATAATCTTTCATGTGTCCATGCATGTGGTCCATCCTAGATTCGCAATGATCCAATACAATGTGTCCCAACAAGTACTTTATTTTCAATACAAATCTACTGTCTACATGTACCTGATTAACTCTTCCTCATGCGTGCCCCATGTTAGGGATCCACCTTGTCCAATCAACCATCACCTTAGAATTTGATAAGGAAATTCTTTGAGGAGAAGCTTCCCCTTCTGTCTGAGCCAACTCCTCTTGTACTTGAATTGCGATCTTCTCCTCGTATTTTGCTATAAAGCCTTCTACACAATGATGTAAGTAAGTATTACCTTTGCATGCTCGCTCCTCAAAGTATGTTGCTCCTCTCCTCACTTGATCTCCATGTTTAGGTATGGTAGCGACAAAAATTATAATCTATGCTGTTAGCGGGGGGATGCCCAGATGGTGCTTGATCCATGCCAATTTGCTCTTGATTCTGTCCAACTTGTTGTCATAATCTTTTAGGTGTCCATGCATGTGGTCTAGAGATTGCATCAGGTCAATCCTAGACACATGGAAATCCAATACAATACATCCCAACGAGTACTTCATTTTCCAGTACAAATGTACTATGTACATGTATGGATTAACACTTCCTCGCGCTTGCCCCATGTTAGGGATCCACCTTGTCCAATGAACCATCACCTTAGAATTTGATAATGAAGTTCTTTGATAAGAAGCTTCCCCTTGCTAGCTCCTCTCGTACTTGCATCCAGATCTGCTCCCTATATTTTGTTGTAAATCCTTTTATATGATGATGTAAGAAAATATTTCCTCTGTATTCTTGCTTCTCATAGTATTCTACTTCTCTCCTCACCAAACCTCTGTGTTTAGCCATGGCAGTGACAAACACTATTAACTGTGTTGTAGTGGATAGTCTACATTGGACACACAGGGTCTGCCTCACTCCGAGCTGTTTGTCCATGATTAGGCTAGAACACAATTGAAAACCGATGGACTGACCAACTCTATAGAAACCTAGCCACACTGCTACTGATCTCCACCTACTATTAGTGCTTCGATAACCACCAATAACCATCCACCTCCACTTTCAACCTATCATAGAGGAATCCATCTCAAGGGATTGATTACACAATGAATTGCTCCTTTCACATTGATATGACAAATAGGGTTCAAGTATCCCTCTTAGGCCCAGACAATTCCCGTAGCTCTTATACCACTACCACTCCAAATACTCAATCCAAAGTCAACTACTTGGGAAAACATAACAATTGGGATAACTTGCATGAGAACACCAACATGTCAAACCACATGAGCCCCACTGATTGCTAAGGCAAAGGTGACCAATTGCCTTCCCACATCACTGATCCCTCTTCAAATTAACTCGATACCAGGGTTCTCTCAGAATCCCCCAATCCCGCCATGCCCAAACCAACAAAAGGAGTATAAAGGAATGTAAATAAACAAACACTATCAAGATCCAAACAATAGATAACAAATTGTCCATAATTTCTTCAAAATTGAACAAACAATAAGAAAACCCAAAAATAAAGGTACTAGGTAGAATGATAGCTATCACCTAGAAGGATAAAAAGAGATTTCTCCCTCTGTTGCCTGACACAACCAACAAAAATATTGATATTATAAATATATAATAATATATTATATATAATATCTTATAATATATATATAAATTTTGAGGATAGACTTGTAACCTACTTTCAAAACCCGTGAGATGGAATATATAACTATCCACCCACCCGTATGATAGCACAAAACTATAGAATCCTACATAACAGAGATGAATCTCCCACAACTCCCCCCCCCTTGGGAGTGAAACCTCAAACTACTGTAATTCCTTGCTTGATTACTTTCCTCCTCTCCATTAGCACTCTTAGTCCAAGTCGTTGCTGACATAGCTTGATTCGTTAAACCAACATCCTTCCCAACACTTTGAGTTGTCGAGCCTTGTAGGTGCATTAAACTAGCTATGCAGACCATGATGGCCACCTATTCCATCACACACACAATGTCCCCTCCCATATTCCCTCGTCGTCCTTGCATGGATGTATACTCAAGGGGCATTAGGACACCCCTTTATTTGCATACACTTGCCAAGTGCACGGTGCCACATCCCCTGGCATATATGTTAGGTGGGGCTTTGGCGACCTCCTCCCCCCCCCCCCCAAATGCTTGTCATCCATCGAGCTCATAAAAATATAATACATACATGTACACATGTAATTTTTCTTAATATTTATTTTTATACAGTATTATCTTACATTTTTTTTTTTTTCACAGAGAAAGAGACTATAATGCTGATAACTAAATTTAAGAATACAGTTGGTAAGGAATGAATCATTTTTATTTAATTAAAAAAATGTTTTATAATTTTATTAAATAAAAATTACAATATAATTTGATTTAAGCGATTCATTACTTTTATTGTTTTTTTTAATTGAGTAGATATCATGTTTTGTTATTATTATTTTTTGATCTAATGCTTTTACTACAACATCACTATATCTCTCCCATATTGGGGAAGGCACTATTATTATTAGGCTCCAATACATCTTCCCCATACACAATTAATTAGAATAATGTTGTTTTAAAACATTTACTAATACTCATATTTGTGATATTAATTTAAATAATATATTTTTCTATAAAAAAGGACAAACTTAAATAGTTGTAATTGATTTATTATTATTATTGTTATTGTTAATGGCAAGTGGTGAATTAGTAAATTTGGATGACTGTTTTGGGCAGACCCAGGGTAGAATCATAATGATTGAAAACTTCCAAGGATTGTTCTGGGCAAGGCCCAGGATCAAATCACAACGACTTCTACTATTCACCTCAATATCAAGATATTCAAATTATTTTTCCCTTTGGGTTTACAGGAAGTGCTCGGCACAAGTTTTGACTTGTTCAAATATTTTCCATACGAGTTAACATTTATTCAGAGAATAGAATTCGGGTGGAGGGGTAATTAAACCTGCTAGCTACCACTCTAGCTATTATCATTTGAGAATTAATTTATTTTTATTTATAATTTTTTTGCTTTAACAAAATGGGTAGAGATTTGTATTATTAAAACAATCTAGATTAGAAGGCTAGAACATTTACATATTCCAATCTTCCTTGTAGGTTTGAGATTGAGCACAAAGGAGCAATCCAAACCTTCAAACGAGTTCCCCATGACACAAAAACTTCAGTCCCTTTCCAACTAATTTATTTTTTCCAAAAAACCCCGAAAATATAGACACATTTACATTCCATTTTTCACTATAATTTTATTTTGATCTAGTTTGACTTTTTGTTTTTCTTGGCGATTTTTTTTTTTTCCTTTATTCCCAATTTGAATCCAACCCACATTTTCTGCAAATTCTAGTGGATCGTTCTTCAACAACTGCACGATAATATTCTTGAATTCTTCACCATTTGCCTGTTCTACCCAAGAAGTTTCATTTTCAACAATATTCCTGGGGATTCCTAGAGGGGGTCCATTTTCCACGAAAGATTTCTACTTTTCCACTAATGTTGCATCCGGGGAATCCTTACTGGCGATTGAAGGATCAACATTGGCAAGAGATTTTTACTTCTTAGATTATGATGTTGCGGATACGATTTCTTTGGATGTATCAACTTCCTTCTTGTCCTAAAGCTCTTCCTCTTTGAATATCGTATAGTGATCACCTTGTGCTCCTCCTCACCATTTGGCCCTTCGATATTTTTTCCAGTCTTTTCTATTCTGAGAACACTTATGGCAATTCTTAATTACATGCCCCATTTCATAGCACACTCTACATTGAAATGAGATATTCTTATAGTCAACTTTCTAGAACCAAACATAGTTTGGAGCCATCAAATTAATCTCCATGAGAAAACCCTTGTTGAAGTCCATTTCCACACAAATGCGAGCATAAGTAGTCTTGTAAAATTTTTATGTTTAAGGAAACTACGATAATTTTTTCCCAATGCATTCCCGATCGAGGAAAGTGATGTGTGATTATAGAAATGCAAAGCAAGGTTCAGAAGCCTTACCCAAATTGGGGCTGTGGAGATTGATGCCATTACCAAGTCAAAAGTGGGAGTCTAGGGCTGCATGAAGAGGCCATCGCTCCCCCAATACTACGACCAAGCTTCAAAAATGGACTTCTTGTCCTCAATATTAAATAAAACCACAGTGTTAAATATTCAACTTGTTCGCCAAAAGAGACTTCCATGACTTAGAGTTCATTTATGCAGATCGACCAACCGAGACCCATACCCATTAAACTTGCAAACCAAGCCTTTCTCTAAAAAATATTTTTCACAATAGAAAGATTCCTTGCCCACAAGAACATTCAGGGAAGAAATTTCTTGTACCACTAGAAGACGAGAACCAGATTTCAGCATAGAGCTGTATGAATCTGAAAAAAATCTAGCTTGATTCACAACCATACTTGCAAAAGAAACACATTTTTTCACTAAATCACAAAAATTCACCATTAAAAAATTTGCAGAAATTCCATACAAACAAAAAAAACTCCAACCATTAAAATAAAATCCTAACTACCACAAAGATTTTCAAAACTCCTATCTTTAAATATTTTAATTTATATAATAAATTTAATAAATATATTTGTACTTAATTATTTTTCCTTATTATCCTAATTAAATTAAGTTTTAAAATTTAAACAAGTGAATGACACCAACTAACCAATTGAATTAATATATATGAAGCATGGAAGGAAATACGTTAGAAAACAATAACCATGCCAAAAATATTGATAAAAATATGGATGGAATCAATCATGATAAGCCTAACTTAAGAACACAAGATGCATTTAAGGAAAGGGGTTAGAAAAAAGTAATTATTCCAAAAATATTTATAAAAAAATGGATGCTATCCATAAGAAGATCAACTTAAAACAAATGTTCAAGATAATGAATATATTCTATATTTTGTTCTGTACCATGTTGGAAAAGTTTTGTTTTGTTTTTTTTTTTTGTTTTGTTTTTTTTTTGTTTTGTTTGTTTTTTTTTTTTTTTTTTTTTTTTTTTTTTTTTTTTTTTTAACTCAAACGGTTATATTTTATTGATATGGAAATCCTTGGGTCTGCTCCCAGCTACAGTAACATTACATACTTCACGCTATTGCGGATTATATCTGCTTGCTTTTCAGGGCATATGGATGTTGCTTTCATTGTTTACAATAAGGAGCCCCTTAGCCAGAGAGCTGCCTTTATTTGCTAGCTGATCTGCTTCCCCATTAGATTCTCTGAGTATGTGGTAAAACTTGCATGTATTGAAGTCCAGCATGACTCTCTGCAACCTGTCCTGAATTTTGTTTAAGCTAGCATTTCTAAAAGGATTTTTCATCTTCATGCTCTTTATTATTAGTTCTGAGTCTCCAAACACTTGAATATCTTTCGCCCCTTTGTCTCTTGCAATGATACAAGCTTTCAGAAGCCCGTAGATCTCTGCTTGGTTGTTAGATTTCTGTCCGAGTCCCCAGCTGAAACAATCTTTTGTTATCCCGTCTGTGTAGTATATGACTCCCCCTGCTCCAGCACTTCCTGGATTACCTTTGGATGCTCCGTCAAAGAAAACAGTGATTAAATTTTGAGTCCGCCACCATTGTTGGAATTTGTCATCTTCTTCTCTTATGCGCCATTCCTGGTTTGTCTTTTTTGGGAAGGAGAGCTGCTTGTGTGGCTGAGGCTCAAGCGTACCAAGCCATTGTTTTTCTTCTGGCATTAACAGGTAGTCTTCTTTGAAATACTGCTGCTGAGCTGCTTCCAGTAGAAAAGATTTGGCTTTTGATGCTACTTTCAATGGGGTGTGACTTATTTCTTTAAAAATCTGCTGATTTCGAGCTAACCAAAGCTGCCAGCATACAAACTTTGGGATGGCTGTCCATATTTTCTTCCAGAACGACTTTGAGGGGATGTGCTGGGGGTAGATTCTATTCCAATTGGCATATAGATCTGCTACATTGTTTTGATGAGGAATAGTAATCTGCAGATTTTGTAATATATATCTCCATACCTGTTTTGCAAAGTCACATTCCAGGAAAAGATGCTAAGCTGTTTCCAGACTGCTGTTGCAAAGTGCACATCTGTGTGGTCCAGCTATATTCCTCTTTGCCAAGTTATCACCTGTTAAGAGTTTGTTGTGAGCTAGGGTCCAAAAAAAGAAGTTTACCTTCGGAAGTGTTAAAGGATCCCATACATTCTTCCAAAAGGCTGAGTTTTCTCTATTATTATTTGAGGCCTGTAGAGCTCTATATCCTGCTGTTGTAGTGTATATTCCGGTCTGGCCCCATCCCCATTTGTCTTTCAAGGCTCTGTTGATGGGTGCTGCTTCCTCCAGCATTTCTTCAATCAAGGTTTGTTGATGAGCTAACCTCTCTGGAACTCCATGAAAGTCCCATCCATCCCAGTCCCCCCTTATATCCCACTTTGACAAGTCAAAGACGGTATTGACTCCTGCCTGCTTCAGCCATTCCCTTAGATTGCCTATTTCCTCATTGTCCCTCAAGGGCTCTTTCCCCATGATTCTGTCGTTCCATAGGTGTGTGTGCTTGCCATTGCCCGGGATCTTGTAGGCATGTTTGATGAAAAACTTACTACTCCTGCAACAGAGTTTCCATACCTGAGTACTATTGGCTGTGTTTGCATTCTGCAGATTGCTGAGGTTTATATTGGGCCTGTATTTAGTCCTCAGAATTTCACTGACCGGGTGTGTGGGTTCATGAAGCAGTTTCCAGAGGATCTTTCCTCCCAGGGCTAAATTTATGAGGGCTGGGTCTCTGATTTGCAACCCTCCATCTGCCTGTGTTTTTTTTACCACATCCCATTTCACCAAATGAATTTTATTTTCGTTTCCTTTTCCTCCCTGCCACAGAAAATCTCTGAGTAATTTGGAAATTTGTTCTGTAACGTTTCTTGGAGCGAATAGGAATGCTGCCTGGTAAATGGGAAGCGCTGATAGTACTGCTTTTATTAGGATTACCTTTCCTCCCTTCGTCAGCCAGTGACCTCCCCACACTGCAATTTTAGCTTTTATTTTCGAGATTAACTCGCTCCACAACGATCTTCTGTTTGATCCTGATGAAATGGGGAGGCCTAAATACCTGAAACTGTCCCAATTTAACTGTCCTTTAAATCCTAGAATCGTTGTGATGTCTGAAAGCTCCCTCTGCTCTATATTCCAGCTATAAACCTTTGTTTTATTTTCATTTATTAACGCCCCAGAAACTCTGCAGTATTTGTTAAGGGTGTCTTTTATGGCTCTGGCGATTCTTATGCTGGCTCCTGCTAATAGAATTGTGTCGTCAGCGAATAACGCATGGTTCTGACCTTCCGCCCCCTGGAATGCCTTAAGACTCGGAATATTACCTCTTGTTTTTTCTTCTGCAAGTTTTCGGCTCAGCGACTCTACCATGAGGATATACAGTGACGGGGATAGGGGGCATCCCTGTCTGATGCCCCTCTGCGCTTGAAAGAAGTTCGTGGGACGCTCGTTGACTAGCGGAGCGATCCAAGGATTTTCTGTGCATGCCTTGATCAGGTTTATGAATTGCTGCGAGAACCCAAACACCTTCAGGACTTTGCAGATGTAGGTGCGATCCACTCTGTCGAATGCGGAGGCCATGTCAAGCTTGACCAGCATGCCCTTTTCCTTGCGCTGATTACTGGAATGAACAATCTCTTGAACCTGTATTACATTATCCGTGATGTTTCTGCCTTTGACAAATCCGCCTTGCGCAGGAGAGATCAGTTTGTTTAGCAGTGGTTTGATCCTGTTAGCGATCAGCTTAGCCAGGATTTTGTATGAGGCGTTGCACAATGAGATCGGGCGAAACCTGGCAAATGATTCCGGATTGCTCTCTTTGGGGATTAGAGCAAGGTAAGTTGAATTTGTGCCTCCGCCTACCTTTGCCTTTTCCAGGAATCTGCTGATCATTTTGAATAGATCCCGATTAATGATTTTCCAGCACGCCTTATAAAAGTGGATAGAAAATCCATCGGGACCGGGTGCCTTGTCTGCATCCATAGCCCAAACGACTTTTGTGATTTCTTCCTCCGTGGCTTGCCTACATAGATCTGCGTTTTCTTCATCACTTATCAGTTTTGGTATATTGGTCATGAAGTCCACGATATCTTCATCGTTGCTTTGGTTATCTTTCCTGTATAGGTTCCTGAAGTAACTTTCTGCCGCTGCCTTGATCTGTTGGTGACTGTTGCATACCCTGCCTTCGGGAGTTTTGATCTCAGCTATGTGATTCCTGATCACTCTCGCTCTAAATTGTCTGTGGAAGTAGGACGTGTTTCTGTCCCCGGCCTTCAACCACAAGCTCCTTGATTTTAAACGCCAGTATTCCTCCTCCTTTCTGAAGGTATGGTGCGCAGAACATTGGGCTTTTGTTTCTTTTTCCAATAAATCTGCATTTATATCAAAATTTTCCATCTCTGTTTGCAGGTTTTGGAGCGCCTGAACTGCCTCCTTTCTTTGCTCGATAGGGGTATGAACTGGCTTTTTTGCCCAGTTCTTCAGAGCTAATTTGGTGGCCTTTAACTTCTGCTCCCAAACATAGCTAGGAGATCCCCAAACTGGCTTACCCCAGGCTTCCTTTACAGTCTCTTCAAAGCCTTCCTTTTCAATCCATAGAGGGCTGAAACGAAAAGGAATGGGTCCTAAGTCTTTTTCATCTTCTAGAATGAGTTGAATGGGTTTATGATCTAAGGCCAGCTTGGCTAGAATTTTTGTTATAATAATTTTTTTCTTCATCATTATAGAACCCTGGACCATGAATCTGTCTAGCCGCGCTGATATGTGATCAGATCCCAGTCTATTGTTGGTCCAAGTGTAAAGATGGGGTTGAAGTCCAGGAGGTCCCAGCGCTGAAATAGATCCTCCACTTGATCGAGCATGGGATCTCTGTTGTGTGTCCCTCCCCTTTTTTCTTTATATTTCAGAACAATGTTTAGATCCCCTGCTATGATAATGTTGCTGGGGGAAGTCTGTTCCAGATGAGCTGATAGAGAGCTCCAACATTCTCTCTTTTCCTGATAAGAGACAGGTACATACATATTAAAGAGGTTGAAATTTAACTTACTTGCTTTATGCGTTAATTCAGTTTGAATCCAGTGCTGCGTTTCCTTGTGGTTGTCCAGCTGAAAGAGGTCATCATTCCAGAGAGTTGCCAGGCCTCCAGATGTGCCCCTTGAGCTGACCGCTTTGCCTGCTTTTTTGTTCCACTTTGATCTACTGATCTCTAGAAGGGCTTGCCCTTCTATTTTAGTCTCTTGGAGCAAGAGTATGTCTGAGGGTTCTGCTTTCATTAGATCCTTGACTGCCTCTATTTTGGAGGGATTCCCCAGACCTCTGCAATTCCAAGAGACTATATTCATTATTTACTTGGTGGGATAGGTCCTCCCTTGGAGGTCCTTGGTCTGGTGTTTCTCCCAATAGTCATTTCGATGGTGGCTTGGCTTCCTTGTGTTTTAAGTCTCTCAGCCTCCTCCTCCCTTTTTTCTTTGCGAGATTTCCTTCCTGCTTTCTTCGATTGGCGCTCATAAACTTCGTCCTCTGAGGAGCTGGAACTTTCTATTGGTTTTTTCTTTATTATTTCTGCATATGTAGGGTTCATTGGGCTGCCCAGATTGATCTCCCTCTGTATTACTTCTTCTACCTCCTTATTTGGAATAGAAGTGTCCTCTTGTTCTTCATTCTCCTGGCTTAGAATAGCTTGATTGGGCTGATCCTTCTCTGCATCTTTAGGGGTTACTTCTGTTTCTTGATTGGCTTTACTGGTGCTGGGGACTTCTTCCGTTGGGCCTTTACCATTTCCTTTTTTCTTGGAGGATGCATTCTTCTGGACACGGGTCCATTGTTCCCCATTCTGCTTTTTTGCTTGCTCCTCTGCTCTCTTTTTGCAGTTCTTTGCAAAGTGGCCATGACTGTGACAATGTCTGCATTTAAAGGGCAGCTGTTCGTAGTCCAGCTCCTGGACATACGACCATCCAGCTGCTGTAAGCTTAATAGCTTCTAGTAACCCTTCCTCTAAGTCCACTTCAACGCAGATCCGCGCGCATGAGTATTGGTCTTTCCTCGCTGCCTGATCTATATATTTCCCCAGGGCGTTACCTATGATTTGGAAGGATTTTTGATTCCAGCAATGCAATGGCAAATGAGGCAATCTAACCCAGACCGGGACTGCTGTAGGAATGTCCTGAGTGGGGTCGAAGTCTGGAGCCCATTTATTCAAATATAGACCCTGAGGCCCCATAAAATACAGTCCGTTCCTAAATATCAAGCCTTTATCATCAGGGTTTTCAAAGACAAATACGAAGAAACCCTTACCTACGAAATAGCTCTTGACTCCTTCTTTGATGAGGGGCTTCCAGTTCCTTTGAGTCCAATCTTCTACCGCCTTAGGAGAAGGCCAGAGACCTGTGAACTGGCCTATGAGGCCCCTTTCCGTGAGATTCATTGCGGCTTTGCAGGTTTCTTGTTCAGGTAAAGCAACAGAAGGGATCGAGTCCAACTTTTTCACAAATTTCTTCTGAGTTCCAGAGGGCGGGCGCTTTGGGCCAGCAGCGATCATTGACCGGAAGGCCATCACCTCCGGAGGCTCTCGAGGGGGATCCGGATCCTCGCTGCCCTCCATTGGGTCTGAAGGGGAGCGCAGAGGGCGTGCAAGGCGAGCAGAGCGCAGAGCGCAGGGGATGGGGCAGGCTGCTGCAGGCAGGAGCAGCAGGCGCGCGCGGTTCACCATGTTGGAAAAGTTTTAATAGTGGTTTATTTATTGGATTTAATATATTTTGAAAACTTATATTTAAGAAATATCAAATAATGTTTCATTCATGGGTAAAGATAAATTATTTTTTAAGAAAGATTTAAATGAAGAAACCATTTACATACATGACCATGTTAAGATGTAGGAGTTGATTTGCACATGGAAATTACACTTATAATTGTGTATAAATAAATTTGCAACTTATCTATAATATTTTAGTGAAAGTACATATACAAATTTGTTTTAATGTGTAATTTTGTTTTCTATATGAAGTGGTAATTTGTAAATGGAAGTGGAAATTAATGTGAGTTTATTTTAAAAAAAATGTATGAAGTCCAGATAGTATGGTCCAGTGGAAAGAAGTAAGGTGATCAAACTAATTTGGAGACCGGAGTTTAAACCTCCAAATAAGTGTGGATAGGCCTAGGTGAAAGTTTTTTGTTGTTTTGATGGCATAAATACTTCCCTTAAAGTGTAATAGTGTAGTTAGAGACTTTATAAGAAGTATTTTAAAAAAATAATGATGATTAACATTTAAAACATGTTGGGTTATCAAAGGATTTTAGCTTGTGTGATTTGGTGAACAATTTATTTCCCCATCTGCATGGTTTTAAGTATTCGGGGACATGTTGTAACTGGCATGTTATTGGCATTTATGAATAGTCAAATCTGGTGTAATATTGGCAGTCAATTCTCCAAAGATTTTCATTACCTAAAAAAACAAAAAAACATGTTGGGGCTAATCTACAAACATCTTTTATAACGAGATATGAATATAACAAAATCACCCCTTATCTTTGAACATAAAAAAATAATAGTATGAATCTTATTGAAACACTTTAGGTAAATTTTGTCTCATTTTGGGGGTCTTCCATTGTAGAGTTTAATAAACTTGGTCAAGAAAAGCAACATGAACATACTATTAAACATAAGAATAACCATATGGCACATTCATAAGAAAAACCACATGACACTTTCATATAGTATTGATTCATTGCATTAACTTCATCGTTCACAATATGATATTTTCGGCGAACCCTAACATTCAAAACCCTAATTAGTTAATTTGGAATAGATTACAAGCTTAATACTTTAGCCAAAATTAGATTATAGAGGATATAACATGCCCAATTTTCTCTCACATGTATCCTTTGTAAAAATGGGGTTAGGAATAAGGTGTTCATATAATCAATTCTGATTTTCTATATCAAGAGAGCTTTTAAGTATTAATGTAAATTGTCAATGATTTTGCAACATTCTTCAACTTATCAACTGATCCGTAAATTCCCGTGGATATTCCACTAGATAGTTTGTCACAACAGATCTCATAATATTATATTAAAAAATCTAATATTCTACACTATGACAATTTTATTTGATTTCTAAATCTGTATATTTTACTGTAATTAGTGCATGCATGCAAATGGAAACTATGTAGAAAAGTACGAAACAGAAAAAATTTCTCTCACACACACATAAGACACAAAATATGCTCTGAGAAACCCTTTCAGGAGAAACCCAACTAGAAGGTGAGGCTGCTCACTCTCTTTCTTTGTCTGGAAAATATGGCTGCAGGTACAAAGAAGTGGTGCTTGTGGCCCGTGGGCTGCTACAATACACACATCCTTTATGTGTGTTGTACCTCCTATCTCTCCTGGATATTTTTGCTCAACTATGGTACAAAATTCTCTCGAAAGAATGGAATGCCTCTTCCTCCTAGTGGCTTGGTTATAACACAACTTGATAGCCTAATAGTGCTTAAGTTTGACTACATCAACTCTTAGCTAGAGTTACAAAGGAGACTCTTCTAGAGTCTTTTACATAAAAAAACACGTGGCTAGGACGTTTTCCATGAATAATGTGGGCCGACGAGGCATCCTACTGAATTATAGGTGTGAAAACAGGAAGGTCAACTTCTGAGTGGCATAACTTTTGCATATAGACTCCGATTGACACACTTATTACACAGTTGGAAAGATACTTGTGTGTAGAAAAGCTTGAAATGGTGTTACACCAAAGTGACAAAGTTTTACCCCCAAAAATTATTGTTCAATGCATCGAAACGCTCTTGGAAGGTTTTAGACCCCATTTCGCCAAACTGGGCCCCGTCGGTGAAAAAGGTCCCATAAACTGATTCCTCCACTTTTTGCACTCTGAATGCATCGAGATGGATGAAAAAAATATAATGATCCAATCCGTATTATCAACATTTTTTAACTACATTTTATTGGGTTCAAGATATTGGTAACACATTGGTATGCTTTGTCTTGGAATGATACACATGGTTCTTTGACATAAAAATTTAACTTGAGTTTGCACAACCTATCATGAAAAATCCAATACGTGAACACAATATTTACAACCATAAAATGTACTTATTTGCATGAGTGGTTGCCATGTACTAGGAATTTTGTAGTTCATAGTGCAACTACAACTTTCCTTTCTGTTCATCCCATTGATTGCTCCACAAAATAGGTTAAAAACATAACCACTTAAATATTTTTTATGGTCAAGATATCCAACATAGTGTGCATTAACAAAGCCTTGTATATCTATCATTTTTTGAGATCAAGGTATTCCTTAGTAGCATAATGTATAATTTGAAGTGTCATGTAGATATCTGAAGACCCTTTTTATAGTAGTCCAATGTTTTATCCTTGGTGTTGAAATATGCCTACTCAAAATTCCTAATGCATGGGAAATTTCTGGTTTAGTATAAACCATAACATGCATAATAATTCCTACAACACTTTCGTAGGGAACGTGGAACATAGCCCCTATCTCTTTTTGTGTTTTGGGACATCAATTTATAGATAAGTTTACACCTATCTGAATAAGAACCTTAACTAGTTCACATTTCCTATGTATTAAATCTCTATGATATTGTCTCAACATATATGATTCAACCAAATTTCATTGTTTTCTCATTTTTATTTCCATGCCCAAAACTAAATTTGTAGCACCAAAAAATTTCATATCACACTCAAAATAAAGTTGAGCTTTGGCATACTTCACGATTTCCTTCTTGGTTCCAATTAGAGATCTATCATTAACAAACAAGATTGCATAGGTAAAATTATCACCTACCTACTTGGAATACACACATTGATGAACTTTGTTTTTTTGAAAAACCAAGCTCCATTGTAAAATATCAAACTTTTGAGACCACATTATTGGAGATTGTTTTAATCCATACATGTAATTATTTATTTATTTATTTTCTCGTAGAAAAAGTCTCACTTTCTTTATTAATAAAGAAATTTCATTTTGCAGATGCATAGCATATACAATATTCAGGCATAGCCTGTCTTTCTTGTCCAGTCAAAACTGTGTTCACCAGTTTTGGCTTTTGGAGAAGATAGCATAGAGAATCTAAAAATACAAGCACTGCTCTACACAGAGAGCTCTAAAATAGTCAAAACACAAAAGTGAAAATAAACAGAAGGAACTGAGTAAAAGTGGTCCACACTAGAAGCGCAGTGAAGGCAATATGGGGGGAATCAAGTTTTCCTCCCCTTTTTCTTCTCTACCTTATGCCACTCTCCTTGGGTAGGAACCATGGGAACAAGTTGAAGTGGGTTTTCATCGCTGTGTCGAGGGTTTTCCTTGTCAAAGTCAGAGGTGTCTAATGTATGCTACCTTTTGGTTCAACTGATTTCCATTATATTTGAAGTCTTTTCCGGATGTGGTTCCATAGGCACGTGTGAGGAGAGTTTCTGCTTGGCTATTCTGCTTTTGAGTTTCTGCTTGGCTGTTCTCATTCGGTGTGGGCATTTCCTCCTCTTCTTCTTCCTCCTCCTCAGGATCTGGTGGGGGGAATGTCAAGCCCTTTTGTTGTTTACTTGGTTTCTTCCTTCTTTGACTATGTTTTTTGTATTCAGGGTAGGCAATTTGTAAGTGCCCACTTTGCCGACATATTCTGCACCTGAATGCTGTGTTTTCATAATCTAATGTTTGCATCTAGCTGCGATATTTATGCTTTAGTTGTATGCAGTCCGATAATCCTTTACTAAGATCCACTTCCACACAGATGCGTGTGAAAGTAAAAATTCTATCCTCCACACGTTGTGTGTCCATTTTAATATATCTGCCAGTGGTATTGCCTATGCATGCAATAATCTTTTGGTCCCAAAAATGGATAGGGAGGTTATGTAGATGCACCCATACTGGCATCCTGGAAACAATGAAGGAGTTGGCGTCAAACTCTGGGAACCAAGGAGTGATAAAGAGTCCTGAAGATCCCCAGAACCACGGTCCCTCCTGAAACACTAGGTCCCTGAACTCAACTGATGGTAATTTGACTATAAAAAACCCTTTGGAGCAGAGGAAAATCTCACTATTTAGGGACCATCTTGTAAGAATCCAATGGAATAGGTCCATGGGTTTTGGTTAGAAACCATTGAAACAACAGATGATGGCTTGCTTTTCATAACTGTTACGTACCTCCTCTGTCTCTATTGTTTCTATTGTTAGTTCTGGTGTATAGTGCAACTGCTCCACTATATATGGGTTGGGTTCTGCTCTGGCCTGCTTTGGAGCTGTTGTAGAAGATTCCCCCCCTTATAAAACATTCTTGTAAGATATTCCTTGGCCTTTGTGCTGTTGATGTGAATCAGGGTTGTGTTTTGTTTGGGAACCACTGCCTCCTTCTGATTGTTTAGGTGGGCTACTGGTTGCTGCACCTCCTCGTAGCCTCATGTTGAAAATTATGGTAGATCTTGACTTGATGTTGTAATCCTTGATAGCGCTGTGATCCTGCAGCAATTTGCCCTCATAAAGAAAATGTTGTTGTTTGTCCGGGTAGCCAATATGGTTGGAAATGTTAATCTTCAGATATGTCACACTGTCTGAAGGATGAACCTAGATCAAGGTTGATTTCCCAGAAGGTGGCTTTATAAAGATTTGGATGTAGTTAGGGTTTGGCCCTTCGGAGTCCAGACTGGCGTTCGGGGGCTAGGAGTACTTCCAAGGGTTCCCCATTTCTAAGGGGACTTCTTCTACATCAGGTTCTACAATCGTCGCCGAGGCAGTGGGAACTGTGCTCTCCAGTTGCAGGCTATCCTCATGCTTGTTTTGACGGCTATACCCTCGCGCATTCCTATTCCGGCAGCATACCATAGTCCCAAGTTTTAGAGCGGCTTGGTCTTGGCTCGTTTGTTGAACGTGAGCCGGATCAACGAGATCAAACCTGATTTGAGAGATTTATGCCGCTCCACGGTGAAAGGGAATGACCCAGCTACATGCAACATCCTTCTTTGGCCTATAGCAGCAGATCCAGTGTATAGGCTTTCAGATCTGAAATTGACAGCATGTAAAGTTCCATTCCTTGTCGCCCATCTGTTTTTGCTCAGGTCGGTCGACATTTCTGCGCAAAACTGGAGATGGTTTACCCTTTCCCCTTCTACGGTGGGCATGGTCATTGCATCGTTGTTGATTATTCCCCGATTCGAGACCCCCCAGCCACCATAGCCGAGATGCAACACAAGAGTGGGAGTAGAAGAGGTGAGAGTGCAGATCAGAGCACCATGGTTTGTTTCCGCCCATCTTGGGCAGCCTTTCTCAGCACCTTGTGTATTGAATCGGTGGGTTGTAGAAACGACCATGGGAGCAGCATGCAGTAGATCTCTCTCCCCTTAATTTGATAGTCTATTAAATTCAAGTATCCAGATTTCATATAAGCCCTTGTCCGAGTTTGATACTCTAGGATGATGTTGTTTAGGAAATCTAGGGTTTTGCTGCTAAACCCTAGTAGTAGTTAAAATCTCTACTATGTGTGTCAATCCATACATGTAA
Organism: Pinus taeda; assembly: GCA_000404065.3. Lineage (NCBI taxonomy): Eukaryota > Viridiplantae > Streptophyta > Pinopsida > Pinales > Pinaceae > Pinus > Pinus taeda. Next base: position 1,047 of record APFE030099126.1, on the reverse strand, counting down.
TTATTTAACTTGCAAACCATAATCTTGTTTCACTTCACTATATAAGTTTCTCATTGTGCATGTTATATTATATTTCAAGATATCCATGTAGAAATTTTGTGTTCACATCCATTTACTCTACTTCAAGGTCAAAAGTAACATTGACAGAATCCACCTGAGAGTCTCTCTTCACTACTAGATGAGCTTTATACTTCTCTACCTTAGGTTATGAATTAAATTTTTTCTTAAACACCCATTTGCTTCTAATAGGTTTTATTTTAGCTAGAAACTCAACTGGATCCCAAGTATCATTTTATTCAAGGCATTCATTTCTTCAACCACAACCTTCTATTAGAGTATTATCTTTTGAATTCACTCTCTTCTTAACAACACTAGAATCATTATTAATAATCGATAGATTTTTTATTTATAAAATTAATATGTATTAATGTTTAGTTTAGGAAGGGGCACGATCAAAAGATCATGCCCCCTCATTTACAGGAACTGAGGCTATTTTTAAGCTAGCACCTCCGCCATTGTAAAATCACCATTAATATATCTATATATATATATCTATATACTATTAATTATAATATTTAAGTGTGTTCGCTCCATCTGGTATCAGAGCCATGTCGATTAGCACTACAACGTTTCCTTCATTGCATTTATTCTGGCCTGAACCTGCTCATCCACTGACCACACCTTCATGCCTGTGTTATGTTGTTGCCATTTTCCTTGATTTCCCTGTCACTGTTCCATTTTTCTCGTGCAGTTCAAAATCAATTTGCACCACGTATTCCTCAAACACTATCCATATGTATCCCCACATGATATCCACTGTCCTCCCCATCAAACTATGTTCCTTCTACTATAGGTCCATTCTTCTGACCGCCGACATCAAACTGCTCCCGCCATCTCGTACTTTCACTACCACTAGACATTACCATATTGTCTGTTATCCTATTTCCCTCTCACCCAACACCTTTCACATGGTTTTTTGTCCCTTGTTTCCCATCAAAGACTTATTCACCGTCACCTGACCAACCACCATTTCTCAATTGTATTGTC
>APFE030099121.1:68554-85153 GCA_000404065.3 Pinus taeda | reverse complement strand
ATCCGAAAGTAATGATATTCTATTTGGAGACATAGTTGTATTATCCTTAATTGTCAGATTACTATATTAATGTGAGGCATGCATATATGGTTGATTATTGTTGTTCTATAATTCATCAATGAGTGTTGTTCCATAAAGTATATTCCAGTTTGCTTGAGGGGAAAAGAATGTTATATCAGAGTGTGAATCAGTTGGTTTTGACTCGCGAGATTTAGTTCTTTTGATTGTTGTTTCATTTACTGCTATTCCATTTACTTGCATTTGTTGCTTTGGTGTGAGAGAAGGTCTAAGGTTGTAGTGAGCCTCAGCAGTTGCTGCCTAGCTCCCAGACCTATGGTCCATGCTCTAATTTCCTTTCCATCAGTTTCTAGAGGGATGGGTTATCGCTTCCGTACCCTTGACTGAGAAGTTGTCTTGTGTGATTCTATTCTTTTGGAGTAATTTAGTCCTAGTTTAGCATTTGTTTACTCTTGAATTTTCTAAAGGCTATACTACTAAGCATTACTCGGACGAATAGCCTCGGATTGAGTTACTCTTTGCAATAACAAAACGTTCCCGGATTGACTTATTAATGTGGGAAAATTAAAGGTGTGGGAGACCCTAGTTATAGCTCTACACAAGGTACTACACGAATCCCAATGTGTGATAGTGTAAGCTGATGTCAAACGCAAGGGAAAACACTCAGTCAAAGATCCATGATACTGATCGATGCTAAGCACAAGGTGACCTATCAATAATGAAAATAGGGCCATGGTGCAGCTCTAGGCCTGTCCTCAGAGCAAGATGTCGCCATCGATAAGTACAAGGCCCTCCAACAAGAAGTCAATGGAGACCTTCTCAAAAAGGCACGAGTAAAGGACTAATATAATTGGTGTGCTGATAGGCAAGACACTAAAAACCAAGGATGGCCGACTAAAAAATGAGTCAAGAGACACCGCAGAGAAGCCGACTCAGGCTAACTTCCCTTGAACAAAAGCATGTCTCAATGATGACTCTGTATAAGTTCGTCATGCAGGAGGCATGAACGAACTCTCCATATGATTGGAAGAGATAACCAAATAGAGAAGAACTGACTCAATAACAAGGTTAAGGCATACCTAAGTCAAACTAAATCCCACCCAAATGGAGGAGACTTTGTTTTGAGTGCTTTGTTCATGGGAGACACGATTGACTCTAGCTGCCAACAATAAATGGAAATATTGTCCTATTCCCACTCTTTTTTGGAATATATAATTTTTTTGTCTTTTTCTTTAAGCTAGAAAAAGAATAAAATAATGCTATAGTATAGTGGAAAGAACTAGTGTCGGTGAAACAGATGATCTAGTTCCTGGGATTGCAACAATCCTATGCTTAATACAGGGAGGCAAAAATTGGTCAAAGACACCCAAAAGTATGTTCCTTCCACAGGTCATAGGGTGTCGAGTTGTAGAAGCTAAGGGAATGCAAGTTTGGTTTTGCAGATGACATGGTCAAAAAGTGGCTTAAACACGAGTCCAAGTGAAGCTAGCTGAAGGCCAAAAGGTGCAAATGGTCAAAATGCAATGCAGTAGTACAACTCATCATGAAGGACCCTCTAGGGTATAAGGCTAGAATGAAGCGAAGAAGCAAAGAGGAATGATTCTTCATCACATAATTCATGGCGGGACTACAGAGGACTCCCGAGCCTACTCAAATCAAAGCAGCATGGGCAACAAATGTCAGTGAGGTGCTAACTACAATGCCCATGAAAAGGATGGCACTGCCATGGTGCCATGGTTAAAAAATCGGCGAGTGAAGATGGTTTACAAACCATAACACGATGGGATCGACACTATGGCAAGTGTATCAACAAATGGAGGCTAGTATGCATAATGCAATGGAAAAATGGCTTTCCTAACCTATATGTTAGTGAGAAAATGATACCTACCATGACGGGTCTGCAGTCATGGAACCGACTCGAAACTGTCGAAAAAGAGTCCAAAATGTCTTGAAAATCAAACCATTCTCGAAATTCCAAGCTCCCAAGTTAAAAGTTATATGAGATGAAACAAAATCAAGTTTTGAAAAAAAATTGACATTTTCAAAGCTTATAAAATAGTTTTTTGATTCACCATTGTTATTTGTTTGAGTTAAGAGCACAAGGAGTGGAGAAAAAGAGGCAAGCTTTGCCATTTGCCAAATCCGGCCATTCAAATCTTCCCAAAATCACCAGGTAACCCTTAAACTTGTCTTGCATTCATTTGTGATTGGTTTTAATAATTTCAATTCAAGTTTCACCGTTGAATTTATGTCAAAACAATTGTCGCAGCATATATCCGAGTTGGCTATATGCAACCTGTGTATATGCAGGCCCTAGACACGACTATGTATCAAACAGACCCGCATATATGTCGTTTAAACTTCAAAACAAAAAACTAATAGTCCAAACTTGTTTTTTCCTCAGGATGCTAGTCACTTGGAGGGAAATGGAGCATGCCACAGTGAATGATGAGGTTATGAACGATCCACAAACCTTGGATTCCTTAAAAGGATGTGGTTTGCTAAAGTTCTTCAAAATGCCAAATATGAAGGCAAATACTTGCTTGCTCGAAATGCTCATTCACTACTAGAGCATCGAGGATGACTCATTCATGATTGATCAAATGCCACTGAAGATAGAGATTGAGGATATCTATTTCATCATAGGCCTTTCCCAGAGGAGAGAGGTAGTACATTCTATGGGCTGATCATGAGGTAGCCTCTCTATCGAGGACTATGTGCATATATATTGCCCGGGTCATCCAAAAAAGATTGGAAGAAAAATTCTAATTAAGCATGTGGAGATTTTATCATTGAGGATCATACTGTTCACTATAGCCAGAGTGAATGGATCAGCTTCCTTACACCAGGCTTCACGGCTTGCCATGAGCTTGGCAGTAGACTGTCTCACCACAGTATTTGATTAGTGTACTCCTCTTCTCACCAAATTGAAGAGTCAGCTATCATCTATCAAAAAGGGCTAGACCAAAACTTTGGGTATGGGACCATTATGTGCTCCTTCTTTTTTGAGAGGGTCCCAGTGCTATGCCCTAGAGTACTAGTTTTGATTAGTAGCCCACGAGATCCATGGATGGGCAGGTGGGCTAATTTGATGAAACGACTAGGCGACGAGGACGTACCACGGATAGCTTTTGATGAAGATTTCTTCTCCTAGTGGGAGTAGCATATCATTGCAATGGATGATTACCCTTATGCTGGCTTGGACTTTTGGGGAGATCTAGATCTAGCATTACCACCAACCGCGGCATGGGGTAATATAGGCAACAAATGTTTTTGATTTTATGATTTTTATAATTTTTATGATTTTTCAAATATGAAAATGAACTTGAAAAAGGTTTTTGATGGGATTCAACTGACTAATGTAATGATCATATTCTAGATATTGAGCCAATATGACCAGATGGGTTCCCATGGCATGGATGTCACCACCAAGGTGCCGAAGAGGTGGCTACCGATACAGAGCGACTCCTACACGCAGTTCAGCGACACTTGGTGGGACTAACTCATCGAGTATCGATGGAGGCTGTAGAGGATCTCCCTATAGACATGTAGCTTCGCATGGTTGGAATGCCATGAGACTGGGTTCATACTGTTAGGCGTGTGGCCAAAGCAGTAGTCGCATACTTAGTCGCTCATCCTGAGCCGGGGCATTAGATGTATTAGAAATGATTATGGGCATTTGAGTCCCAATTTTTGTATATTATTTTGGACATACTTATGTACACTCGAGATTCTTTATGATATATATATAGTTTCAACTTTTTGATGCGTGATTTTATTGTGATGAATGAATGATGTGTCAGTCTAAAGCTTGATTAGCAATAGAATCTACTAACCAATTATGAGATCTTAGAATGTGCAAATAATTAATGTAAGTAAATGATCTTTGCAACAACCTCACCCTTAAATATTGGCGATATAAACATGGATCCCTTACCTAATGAATGTTATTCAATTGTGATACTATCAAATGTGAATCAAGATAGACTACCAATGAATTGATTCCATAAGAAATAGCTTTGGATAGTAAATTAATGACAACAGTATACTCAGCCATATTATTTGATGCAAGACCAATGCATACTCCCCTTGACACCATCAATTGACCAATTGGATAGTAGATCACTGAAGCTGCGAAAGCGAGATTCCGAGCATGCTGGCTAGCACCATCGACAAATCCAAAATAGACCAAGTCATCCATTAACACCTGCCAAAGCATACCAAAAATTGTTGATATCAAAACACTCCCTATGAGATATGTACAAAAATACAAAATGTACAAAGAAGCCATTTCCTAGGTGCTACTTAAGCAAAGCAATTCTTAAGGTAGAGCCAATCAAGGGGCTCCGCCAACTTGCTCCTAGGGATGTTTATAGGTATAGTCATTGAACCAATAAATATATTAACTTCGGCAGAAAACTGTGTTGGGGCCAAAGGAACCGTACAAACATCGCTAGTAGACAAATTGTAGGACCTAGACTTGACTTCATGCAAAGGAGGATGGAAATTTGAACGATGATGTAAATCTTCTAAAGGTTGATCTACAACCATCATTGCTTCGAATATCACTTCGTCGGATGGAAAAACAATATCCAAGCAATCTAATGCATAAGTGGAATCAAGGGTTTGAGTATGAGCCACGTCACCATCTAACTCTTTCTCTGAGGAAGGAGTAGGATGATCGTCTACAGAGTTATCAATAGATTCACATCTAGGCTTTGCTGTAGACATAGGAGATTCATTCCACCCACCTTTCCTTCATCTGATGTGGTCGTAGATAAAGGAGAGTTCCCAGGATCCGAAAAATAGTGAGTTTGAACAAACTTTTTCTATAAAGGCTCCTTGGAGGATGAAATTGTATCTATTCTTGCTATAAGAGGGGGAAGATAAAAATTACCCATCAATGAAGAGTACATCCTGACTCCTAGATTCTCAGTAGGTAGACAGGGTTATCCACCAAGGGAATAGTAGAGTCTGAAGTTGCTCGAGGATCGACTGGAGAATAATTCAATTGATCAACCTTAATAATTTCCCCTCATGAGGAAAGCAAGTGACACGAAATAGAGTCGAAACAATGGCATCCATTTTGTATATCCAGTTCCTTCCTAAGAGGAGATTGTAATCTAGGTTAGCATCGATGAATTCTACTTCGATATTAACGACCTTTCCTCCAACACATATAGGAAAGGTCGGGATAGTACCGTATGGCCTATGAGAATGACCATCAAACATTGTCAAGAGTGTAGGTGAAGGAACAACCGAAGGTGATCCAATGGCCTTCCAACATGACATAGATATGACACACATGGAAGCTCCCTCATCTATAACCATCCAAAAAATATTAGTTTTCCAATAAGTAGACTTTATCTGGAAATCCATATATGAGGAAGTCCCTTTTTGACATTATGCATATCAAAAGTGAGAGCTAAAGAATGATTCGGATCCACTGCCCCCATTGTTGAAAGCAAGGCACTTCTTTGAGAAGGACATGATTGGAGCACCTCTAAAGTGGGCATAGCACATGGACTCTAACCCAGATCCTCAATGATGGAGTAATTCTAGGATTCCCTAACATTAGGGTTGATAGTCACGCATTTAGCGGAACCTTTTGGTATTCGAGGTATAGTCTCGACATAGAGTCTCTCAATATGAAGTGGGTTGGTAGTTTTGGGAACTGATTTATCCTTGGATGTTTAAACTTCACCATAATCACATGACCGTGTGGCCACATTAGTGTGGGAACCCATCATGAAAACATTTGATGATTTATCCCCTTCCTGGTTGCCCAACCAGGATTTGAATTTGTGCCAGCAAGCAGTTGTTGCCCTTGGGGAAAAGGGTTGGTTAACATAGCTTGAGAGCTAGAAATCCCTTCTGCCCTAACAAGCACTGAGAATCTTGAATTTTTGGGCAAAGATGAGTCAAATGGTCTCCACTGCCTAGCTTACATGAAAACTTGACTTTCTTTCTAGACTCATTTCCACCCCCACCAACACTATTTCTGGGTTTGTTTGTGTCAACTTTCCCATCTTGACTCTTCTTCTTCCCTCATACTTTCTTCTTCCCATTGGAATTTTTATTTTCTTTAGGGTTGGAAGATTGGACAACATTAATGGAAGAGGGTTGGGAAGGCAAAGGGTTAGACGATGTGACCTGATTGGTAGGAGCAATTTGTAAAGACAACTACTGAAATTGGCTCAACAGATTCATCGCATTGGTGCCTATGGATCCAACAATACCATCTGCATGGGGACCTGGATTCGACTTGGCTATATCAACCTTAGTCCTAGGAGCATCAGGTAAGGTTTTTTGAAGAATCCCAGACTGAGAGTAAATCAATTCTAATTGCTAGGCCCGAAAAATATCTTTCTCTTCAGAATAGACTCGGACAGAGAGACATCCTTAGACATCTCAGGTTGTAAGGATTTAAAAAACCATTTGAGACGGTATTCGGGAGGAATTTTGGCTTTAATGAGCCTCTTTCTTTCTCTCCATTCCTGAATATGATCAGAAATGTGAGTTGTCGTATCCTGATGGAAATTGGCCAGAAGTTTAGTTCTGGCATCATAACGGATGGGCAACTGGAAATGATTTAGGAAAATGTTAGCCAAATTGGTAAAAATGTAAATCTTCCCCCTGGCAACTCTATATACCAGTTAGCCACATTGTCAGTTAAGGTGCGTTGAAAAAGTTTCAATCTGACCTAGTCATCGATGAGGGAGTTTGATGAGCACCACAAATGGAATGTGGTTACATGGTTGCCTAGGTCTTTGTCGCCCTTCCCCTCAAACTTTGGAATGTCTGATGGGAGCTTTGTTGGGACTGGAGGCCAGGCTGGATTGTATCTTATTGGATCATTTGTCAATTTCGTGAGATTTGGAAAACTCAACATTGCCAGAAAAGGAAGCCTAGGAGGACCTTGGGGATTCCACCCAGACTAGGCGGAGTTCCCAAAGTTGTGAAAAGGTTGGCCTAGATTTTGGAAGGCACCAGGCTGCCTGAAGTAACCAGCAGAACTAGCTAAACCAAAAGGCAAACCTTGTGATCCAGCAAAACTCAGAGTTTGAGCAACTCCAGCCAAAAAACCTCCATAACCAGTGAAGCTCCCTCCTAAAGCATTATAAGGAGTCGATAACCCATGATAAGGATTCCAAGTAGAAGCTAAGGGAGGAATACTTCGAAACAAACTAACTGTGGAGTACGGCCTATTCCCTTGTTGGTTAGAAAACGGATTCCAAGTTCCTATGCCACTAACTACAGGATTAGCCCAACCTTGAAAGGGATTACTGCCTTGACCTGTATAGGAGGAAGGTATAGATCCTATCGTCGAGTTGGAATGTGGTATACGACCACTTCCAAAAGGAAAACCCTGAAATGAATCTGATCCACCCATCATGGATGTGGAGGCACTAAATGGAACTGATGGAATACCCTATGAATGGGTGCCAAATAGGAAAAATGAAGAACTAGATGCATTGGCTTGGGAGTTTCCACTCATAGAAGGAATGGAGGTAGAACCAACTAAGGATGTGCTAGCAGAAGACCCAAATAAAGATGCAGAGGGGATGGAAATAGTTCGTTCCCCTTGTATTGATGTTGGAGTTTGCATGGTTGTAGCACTTGTGGTAGAAGCCATGCTTCTAGTGGTGGTCATCAAAGGTAAGTGCGTAATATGACCTGGACTTGATGGTCTATGTGTTGCAGTCCCAACGTATTGTAATACGACTAGATGATTAGAAGCTAGAGGAGAATTCGGAACTGCTAACGACTATGGGAGTTCTTATACCTCATTGTTATCTTCTGATTGAAAGAGAACTCGAGAAATAACTGGGGTGTTCATCTCTAGTTCTACGGAAGTACCATGCCTATCCTGAAAAATAATGCCCCTGGGGGGAGGATCAATCCCCGATGTGTCAGCTGCCACGGGTTGAAACCCACTAGCAATATTGCCTCTGCGCTTTCTAGGAGAAGGCTCTAAACTTGGTGGTGAAAGACCACGAAGTCTTTGAGACCATCTAGGTGATTGATCAACCACTTTGAATTTTTTATTAAGATCTAATTAAAGACTCAAGAAAAAAAGAAATCTATGCCAACTAAGAGCACAAAGCACACACTAAAAAGTCCCTAAAAGATGTCAGCCAGTCAAACAACTTTCAAGTATTTCTGCTCTGAGTGATGAGGACTAGACACCAAAATACAGGAAAGTGAAGTAAGGGACCTTCCGAAGATAGTCTGGGATAATGATGGACTAGTCCTACCAACGAAGGTAACAGAGGAAGTTACACTGACCTCCTAACAACAACCTGTGCTAGTGCAAGCCCCCAAGCTTCACAAGGGTGCCCTCCAGAAGTACTGCTGAGAGTGATACAATGTCAACCTCAGGTGCCACGGGATTCCCCTCCATAGCCACCTATGTAGATCCCTAGGATTAAAAACTAAGGTTACCAACTCATGTCAGAAGCTAGGCGGAACAGTCTTGAGGTAAGATCCGACAAGTAGGAGAGAGGGTATCTCTCTCCCTTATCATAAAAAACCCTCATGCTTAACTCCCAGATCCAGAGCTTTGCTGGTCTCCCTAACACTATTGGATTTGCACTCGTTATTCAGACTTCTATGTTTGACAATTTAAAGTGGCCTTGGAGAGTTTACTCTCCACACACCTAATCCAAGGCTCTAAATATCCTATAACTTGTTGGTGTGTCTAAATTGACAATATAAAAAAGTTCAGGTATATTTTAGTTAGCACTTGTTTTTAAATGGCCTATTCTTAAGTCAAGGGATAAACAGAAATGAAACTTGTGGTGTTTTTCAACGCAAAAGAAATTAATAAAAACAAAACTATATGCAAATGCAATCGTTTTGTTCTTTGATAATAAAAAAATTCTACCAAGTTCTAAGGAACTTCTAAGAAAGCAATAAATTTCTCTTTTCTTTTCTTTTAACAAGCTTCACACTCACAAAAACTAACAAAAAAAACTATGGATGCCCTAAAAGATGCACAAACCATCCTAATGCAATGAGTATATGTTGATGCAAAAACTTAAGAGTACTCTAAAACAAATAATGAAAGTAACTTGTATATCGCTTCTTAAATAGCCACTTAAAATGTTTAGATAGAATATAAGTTGCTAATGATCATTTTCGTCCAAACACTAAAATAAAATCTCAAGACAAACAAAAATGCACTTTCACTTGCAAAAAGAAACCAAATTAAAACAAGGCAAAAGAAAGCAAAAACCAAGTTTTCAAGAAGTTTTCTTCAAAAGCATAAACAAAAACAACTTTTCAAAAGTGCTCTAAATACTATTGAAAACTTTGAGAGTGAAAAATAGGAAACAAAAACACTTTGCCAGTTATCAACTCAAAACGAGTGAAAACTCAACAAAATAGGTGTTTCAAGATGCTCTTAATGACCAACAAGTAGAAAAAAGAGCTTGGTGACAGTGATCAAAAGACCAAGAAATACCACTTTCAAAATCGTCACTCAACAACTTTCAAAAAGCGAGAAAAGCAAATGGCCACAAGATGCAGTTTTGACACAAAGCAAGAAGATCACAAAGATAAAGTTTGTCCCAAAGATTGAAACCAATATTTCTACTTTGGAAGACTAGAATAGCCAAGATTCTCAGAAAGAAATCTCGTGTGCTAAAACACAAATGATGACACTTGTGACAAAACAAAACAACACCAAAACTTTCCACAACCAGAGAGAATTCAAAACCAGAAACTTGTTGTAAAAACACAGACTGACAACCAAACTTGACTACTCAGGAAATACTCAGACTTGCAAACAAATTTACTGAACAAGAAAGATTTGTAAAAATATTAGAAAATTAGGGTATACGTGACTGTGTCAATGCACAGCTGTGTGTATACGCGATTCAGCCCAAAGAAACCTGCATATATGCAGGTTCATATGGGGAAACTTGTGTACATACGCTCTTGTAACCTGACAAAACTGCGTACATAACAATTCACAAGAAAAAGAAAAGAAGGGGTCTGAAGAAACTTCTCAGACTTAAAGTCTAAGTTCCTATAGGAACAAACAACTTAGTTATAGCAATAAACTCTAAGGCTGAGCCCTCATTGGCTTAAATTAACCCAAACTAGGAACAACAATACTTTTGTCCCCAGCAGAGTTGCCAATTATGTTGAGGGACAAAGTCCCCTAGGGTTTTGGGTCAACACCCTAGTAGAGCGGGGGTTATCTACAGTAAAAAACAAGCATTCCACACAGCCATGATACTTAAATAAGCAAACTACATGAAGAGAGGTGCACTTGGGGGTCCTTTGTTCGGGTAGATCTAGCCAAGGTCCAAACTCTCTTAGAGTTCCTTTCAATCCTTAGACCTGTAAAACAACCAATTAAAAGAAGCATAGCAATATATGGACCAAGTATCATATAGAAATCAACTTTATATCATATTGAAAGGTAGTTAGTTATACAATTGAAACAATTATTCATACATAAACCATAACATTAATATCACATGCATGAAGAAGATTGATTTCAGAAACAAGACAAATGTTTCTTTATTGCAGATAACTAAAATAAAGTAGGAATGATATCACCTGAATATTCCTCTCGTTGGCTCCAAGCAGAACGGTCCTCCAGATCTGTCCAATCCCAAGTCTTCAAAAGGCTCCTTCCATGACTCATACAAAGATATCTCAACTAGTGAAATAATAGAAAAGCTCAAGGAAATAAGGGTTTTCTATAATGTGGGGACATGGAAGCATAAGGATCTACAGACCTGATCAGGGATAATCTCAGTAGAGTAATTTTCTTTCTATTCTCTCCTCCTTTAGGCCTTCCCATTGAAGCCTTTTTATACTTCTCCCAAAGTATTTTTTTAGTTGGGAATTAGTTGGGAACAGTTGGGCCACAGGCACTAATAGGTAATCAACAGGTAAAACCCGTGATCTCCGCCCGAAATTAAGGATATTTAATTTTTTAAAGTGTTTTAAGGCATATACGTGGGTTGGGTATACACTGACCCGTGTACACGTGTTTATTTCAGGGAAATGTCACGTATAGGGAGTAAAACATTGTTTTTTAAGTATTTGGACCAGGTATGGAAGGAGGGGTTTCACTAGGCTATAAATGCAGCATCACAAATATCAAAAGTGAGATTTGGAGCTATAACACTCACAACTTAAGCCCGCCACCTTAAAATTTTTCCTTCCCTTTTTCTGATGTGGTACATTAATGAGTAATAAAGGCAGCAATAAGGAACCATTAGTGGCTATTTAATATAGGTTAATGCAATTTATATTAAAAAGCAGCTTGACATGATACAATATCTTTTCATCTACGTTTGATTAAAACTCCTTTCTTGTCACCTTTTCAGGTTATCTATATCGTTCATTCTCATTCTCATTCTTGCTTGTATTTATTCGATAAACTTCCGCTTTGGTCCATTTCAAGAAAAATATGCAGGGAGCATCATTAGAAACAATGGGAAAGAAGGGAAAGGCAACTGCGTCTAAGAAATCAGAAATGATCCCTCTTTTCCCTGATACTATGTGTAGTAGAGATGGATGAACTATGACATTGGAGGCCATGTACAACTTATTAGAAGAGGGGTAGGCCAAGCCACTGGAAACAAAGGCCATTGTAGGTTTTAACCCTGTACAGAAATTACCTGCATACAAATTCTAAAACAAAGAAAATAAACAATGCGAGAGCATAACACATAAAACACATATGCACAAAGATTTTCCCCTAGATCCCAAAACTGGGACTACCAGCTTTATTTTTTCATTATGTTCCTTTCAATGTTACAATACATATTTATACATGTTGAAGCATCCAATACCATGGACTGAAAACCATCGCGTCCAAAACCATGGACCGAAAACCATTGTGTAAAAAACAAAAGGTGCGAAAATCATGCATAAAACCATAGGTGGGTCCTCCCAACCTAACATAGGGTCCAAAACCAAAATTTTCCGGGGTACTGCCCCGGACCCCATAAAGTGGGGTTACGGGTACCCCTCAAACCCCCTGTTAACTATGTGGAAAGAATATAACACAACCCAACAATGTTGAGATTCATAAAGCTCCTTGTTCATTAAGTTCCCCTTTGGATCTTAGTCCAAAGAAAGCCTCCCATATAGTCCATCATATTCCTTTGTACCCATCATCTATTTCACTGCTCTCTACTGTCCAATTTGCCGGTATCCTTCCATCTACCCCAGTCATGGCAGGCCAACAAGCACCCACAAAGATGGAAAGAATCATTGCTACTAGGTATGGACCCTTGGTCTTGCCTGTTCCTTTGAATGCCATGCTTGTAGGAGAATATCAGAAATACATGCCTAAGTTCACTGGTACAGAGGGAGTAACTACTGAAGAACACCTTGAGTCTTTTTATAGTTATGCTGATAACCTAGATATCAGTGAGGATGATGTGTGGATGAGAGTTTTTGTCCAAAGCCTAGATGGAGAGGCTAGAAAATAGTTCAGAGAACTAGCCCCTAGGTCTATAATAGAAATTGAAGCATTAGATGATGTGTTTTCAAAGCATTGGGGAAATAAGAAAGACCTGCTATATTACCATACTAAGTTTGGAAATCTCAAGAGGGAAAATGGGGAGTCATTGTCTGATTTCAATAAAAGATTCAATCACATGTATAGTAAGATACTAGCTGAAGTAAAGCCTACCCCCACCTTTGCCAAACTCACTTATGCCAATGCTTTTGACTCTGACTTTTGCCTGCTATTGAGAGAAAGAAGATGTGCCACTCTGGCCGAAATGCAGGATGCAGCTCTAGAGGTAGAATCTAATATCATGGCTGCAAAAAAACTCAAAGGTCATGTTGATAGAAGGAGGCAGAGAGGTGAGGCTTCTTCTTCCTCTGCTCCATCTTTAGAACCTAAATTAGACAAAATGACTAAAATGATAGAGTCACTATCTGCTGAGATATCTAAGCTATAAGTTGAGCAGAGTTCTAGGAAGTCAAAGCTTCTAAACACATTTGCTCCAAGAAATCCAAATCTGTTCAGAGGAGCAAATGAACAATTGCATATCATTCATAGGGGTAAAGAAGCCAGTGAAGAACAAAAGTTTAAGGCTCCTTTCCAAAACATAGTCATGGAGGAGGAGCAGTTTGAAGAAGAGGATGAAATTCACTGCATGGAAGATAAGGGCAGTGCTGCCTTCTTGACATTGGCTAATTATGAAGAATCATTACTCTAGGACCAAACCAGTCAAGAGTGGGATAGAGAGGCTTTTCTGCAGACTGATGAACATCAAAGATATAATCTGAGGTCAAGACCAAGCAATTTCAAGGATAATCCCGTCCAAAGAGCTTCTGTCCCCACAGAGCAACAGAACATCAAATAGAAAAGACCAACAACTGCCCTAGTCATCCTCAAAGCTCCAACTCAAGAGATAAGAGGTATGGAGACTCAAAGACTCTTTTGATAATTTTTGTATATCATATATCCCTAGAGTCAAAAATTAGCTCGTTGATTCTCTTGCCATGTTTGCTAACATGTTTATCCCTCCCACACCTCCCAGAATAGTTTATGAAGTTCAGATGAAATATAGACCATCCTTGCCTGATAACGTCCAACAATGGAAAGTTTTTGAAGACGATGACGAGGTAAATAGGTTTCTGCAAGTCATTGATGAATTCTATGAAATGCAAATTGACCAAGAGAATGAATCCTTGGAAGAAGCCCCCAACCCCAGCTTAGAAACAAAATTGGCAAAGATATCATAGTCCAGCTGCCCAACAATCATATACCTAAAGGCCTTGTCCCCTTAGAAATGATTTTTGACCAGAATGATGTGCCTTATTAGGCTACCCAAAAATAAGATCAATCTATAGTCCATAGGCATAATTTAGGGAGCCCAGATCATCCAAAATATATAAATTTGTCCACCCATCTATCTGCTACCCAAAGTTCTGAGTACTACAATTTAATGAAGCAATTCGCTGATGTTTTTTCCTGGGAATATAGTGACCTGAAAAATTATGATAAAAAGATCATCCAGCATAAGATCCCCTTGGAAAAAGACACCATCCCTTTCAAGTAGAAGCTAAGACCCATAAATCCTTTGCTCCTCCCTCTGATTGAAAAGGAGATCAAAAAGCTATTGGCTGCCAAAATGATAGTCCCTCTCAGATATTCAAAATGGGTAGCCAACTTGGTAATGGTAAGGAAGAAAAGTGGAGAAATCAGGTTCTACGTTGATTTTAGAAATTTAAACAAATTCTTTAAGAAAGACAATTATCCTTTATCCAAGATGGAGCATTTGCTGCAGAAAGTCTCAGGAGCTTAAGAGTGATGTCTTTCCTGGATGGATTTTCAGGGTATAACCAAGTTGTTGTACATCCAGATGACCAAGAGAAGAATGCATTCACCACTCCCTGGGCACTTTTATGTATTCCAAGATTCCTTTTGGGTTGATGAATGCTGGAGCAACCTTTTAGAGAGTTATGGATTTAGCATTCGTGGGAGAGAAGGATAAATTTGTCCTTGTCTACCTTGATGATATAACAATATACTCCAGTAGCCATCAAAATCATTTGTCTCATTTGAATAAAGTGTTTATGAAGTGCATAAGGTTTGGGATTTCAGTCAATCCTAAAAAAGTCACAGTTTGCTTTAAAAGAGGGCAAGTTGTTAGGACATATGTTTCTGTTACAAGTGTCAAAATTGGCCCAGAAAGAGTAAGAGCAATACATACCTTGTCTATCTCGAGACCAAAGAAGGATATCCAGTCCTTTCTGGGCAACATAAACTTTGTAAGGAGGTTTATCCCAAATTTTGCAGAACTTGTAAAACACATCACTTCCCTGTTGAAAAAGGGGCTAGAAATCAAATGGACTGATGCATCAAGAAGATCTTTTGAATCCATCAAGAGAGCTATTATGGAAGCTCCTACTTTGGTCAACACGGATTATAGCAAGGAGTTCCATATATTTTCATTTTCCTCTGATGACACCATTCCGGTAGTTTTATTGCAAGCAGATGAGGAAGGTTCAAAGCATCCAGTGGCATTTTTTAGCAAAACCTTAAGGGATGCTGAGCTGAGGTATGATATCGTTGAAAAACAGGCATATGATCTTATCAAATCTTTGAAAGCTTTCAGAATTTACATTCTACATTCCAAGGTAATTTCATATGTGCCATTTGCTTCAGTAAAAGATGTTCTAACGCAGCTGGATGCTGATGGAAGAAGGGCTAAATGGATTGCAAATTTAATTGAATTCAACATAGAGTTGAAGCCCACCAAGCTTGTCAAAGGCCAGGGCCTTGCTAGATTAATGGCTGAAGAAAATTACAGAATGTTGGACATGAATTTGATAAGCACGAATTCTTAGGATGGTCAGACAGAAGAAGAAACGGTTGAACCCAGGCAAAATCAGTCTTTGGTAGAAAATCTAGCCTCTTGTGAATGATATTCTACAATAGCTGAATTCTTGCTATAGCTAGAAGTTCCTCCATGTCTTAGTTCAAGACAAGCCAGAACTATCAAGTTTAGAGCAACCAAATACTGCATTCATGAAAATCTGTTGACACCTAATCCTCTTGAGTCTTTGCAAGCAAATGGAAATCTCAAAGATATAACCTTTGACTCTCTTGTGAAAAAGTTCACTGAAAGAGAAAAAGCCTTTGGAAAGAAGACAGCCCCTGAATCTTCTGAAGAGACCGTGTGCCTTGCTCATAAAGAAAAGTATCTTGCTCAAGATTCTACAAGAGGAAGAGGTGGACGAAGAGGAAGAGGAAGATATTTCAGAGGCAGGGGGGGCAGACATTCTCAAGGAGAAAAGGCAGATTTACATTGTATTCGATGCAAAAGAAATGGATCACATGATTCCTCTACATGCAAACTACCATGGGACAAAATTGAGCAGAGAAGAAACCAACAGAAAGGTAAAATTGATGATATAGACAAATGTAAAGCACCTGAATCCGCTCACTATGTTGAGGCACAATGTAACATTGGAGTACATGAAGATTTGTTTAATACTTCACTTGCTTCCTGGAAAAATGATTGGCTGCTTGATTCAAGAGCAACCTGTCACATGACTCATAGAAAATATTTTGTTGAAGATTTCACTGACAATGTTGATGGAGTAGTATACTTTGCAGATCAGTCAAAAATCAAGCCATCAGGGCTTAGCACAATTAGGCTTAAACTGCCTGGTCTCTCAGACTCTCTTCTGGATCATGTTCTATATCTCCCACAGCTCAAGAGAAACTTTCTGTCCTTGGTCCACATCCGCCATCAAGGTCACTCCATTCATATGTTTGATGGCAAGGTTGAGGTAAGAAAAGCATCTGATCACTCACTTGTCATGAGGGGAATAGAAGAAGAAATACTTTTCAAACTGCAAGGAACATCTGCTCATGCACAACATTTATCATATATTTCTCTTCGTGAAGAAGGTACACTTCCATCAAGTTTATTATGGCATGCTAGATTTGGACTTTTAAACTATGAAAGTCTCCGTTTATTGAAGAAAAATGGTGTTGCTGGTTTGCCTACAATTCCTAGAAAACTTAAGCAATGTGATGCTTGCATTCTAGGAAAGCATAGAAAACAGTCATTTCATGACTCA
>APFE030099121.1:10421-56768 GCA_000404065.3 Pinus taeda | reverse complement strand
TGTTGGTGACCACAACAGGAGGTTATGTAGCAGTTTCATTCAAGCATATGTGGAGGACATCACTATTGGAAAACTACAGCCCACAAGATCCTCAGAGCTGGGTACTATTGGCCCACCTTATTTTCTAATGTCTTTTCATTTATTAAATCTTGTGATAGGTGCTAGAGGTTTGAGGGAAAGCATCATTTGAGGTCCTTTCCTTTGAATCCTATTCATATCAGTGGTCCTTTTCAGCAATGGGGCTTGGATTTCATAGGCGAAATCAATCCACATTCCAGTGGCCAGCACAAATGGATCTTAGTAGCCATTGATTACTTCACTAAATGGATTGAGGCCATCCCTACCAGAAAGGTTGATCACCATGTGGTCATGAGGTTCTTAACAGAGAGTATGTTCACTAGGTTTGGTTGTCCACATAAATTAGTTATAGACAATGCAGTAGCCTTCAGGGAAAAAGAGTTGGTGGACATGTGTGACTCTATGGGCATTAAGCTAGTTCATTCCACCTCGTCTTACCCTCAAGGCAATGGTCTAGCAGAATCTTCCAACAAGAGCCTGATAAGGATAATTAAAAAGTTGTTAGAAGACAACAAAAATAATTGGGATTCTAAGCTCAAGTATGCACTATGGGCTGACAGAGTGACCACCAAGAAATCCACATGGAATTCTCCATTCAAGTTGGTATATGGCACTGAGGCTGTATTCCCAATGCAGTTAACCCTCCCCATGGAAAAAGTTCTTGCAAGAAGAGCAGAATGAGGAAGAGGATATGGAAAAAAGGATTTGTGATTTGGCAGAAGTGCATCAAATCTGGGATCAGCTGATTGAGAAGTGTGCAACAAATCAAAAGAGAATCAAGGAATCCTTTGACGGAAAGGAAAAAGTAGACAATTTTCAGGTTGGAGACTTAGTTCTTAAGTGGGATGCATTGAAAGAGAAGAAAGGCAACCATGGGAAGTTTGATGCTTTGTGTACCAGACCTTTTGTCATTGCTGAGATCCAAGGGAACAATACTTTCATGCTGAAAAGTGTGGGAGGAGAGACAATTTTTGATGCCCCAGTTAATGGGTGATTTTTGAAATTTTATGTTGTTTAAGGTCTTGAGGCCTTAAAGTTGTAAATAAGTTGTTTTAACAGTTTTAGTGTAAGCTCAATTAGACTCCATGCCCAATGGAACACTAGGAAATTTTGCTAATCTGGTTTTCATAGGAAAGGCATTGGTCTACAGTTCTTGACACCTCACAAGGAGGATCTCATCTCCAAAAGGAGCCAGCATTAGCTTTGCTATATAATGATGATTCTCCAAAGGTCAGAAGTGAGCTTGGTCCTTGGTCATGATCGAAAGAAGCTTATAGCGGTCACTTTCTCCTTTCCCTTTGACCTACCCCTCCTCCCTTCATCTCCGTTCCCCCTACGTTTCTTATAAAAAACCAACCAAACCCCCTTTTGTTACAAGCCCCGAGCGCAAAAGCTAAAACCCCATAAAACCACGCCCATAAGACTCTGCGCCTCCATAAACTCATCACCCGCAACCTCCACCATTTTTTCCCCACTGATCCAACAGCTCCCATCGTGCTTGATAAAGCGACTTGCACGATTGTTTCCCCGTCGCCTAATCATCTTCGCTGAAGATCCAATGACATTCGCTCTCCCCGCATCCACAAAGTGATGGAATGTTAGCGCGCGATGGAGAGTGGTTTTTCTATCTCCTCCGCCGCTACGTGTTATGCATTGAATGGAATCGCACGCCCTCACCCTTTTACCACCTAATGCCCAAAGGTGGCGCGCTCAATACCGCTTATTGCTTAATCCTCCGTCCTCGCTCAATAACTGTCGCGCGCCTTCTTCGTCCTATCACTATTGGATTTGTCCACCTGCAACCCAATGGCCCACATTCGCTCCACTACCGCTTCTTCTGATATCCCCGCTGGCTCACCTTTGCCGTCTATTCTCCCGATCCGACGGCCAATCTTTCTCCTTTATCCAACCCGTCCACTCGCCATGCAGTCCACGTCCCTTGACCACTCTGTGTGCTTGAAGGATGAAGGTGACCGGCCTACCAGTACCAGTTGCAGTTGCTCCTCAACAACCACATTTAACAGAAAATATGGTCGAGGAGGAAAAGGACAGAGCTTGAGCAGGTAACTGCATTTAACAGTTATGGAACTTCATTGATACGAGCACTCCAGCTGCCTGAGAGGACAATAGAGCATTGGAAAAAAATCTGATTCATCCACTGAAACAAGCAAACTCACTCAGAGACTCCATCAGGTAGTTAAATGTAGTTGGTGGTCAATTATGAACCCTCCATACCTAAAATGGCCAAGTTCCTTTGTAATGAAACTCTATATATACTCGAAAACAAGATGTAATCAGGGTTGATGGTTGATGTTTTGATGTAAGGTTCAACTTCTGGAGACTGTAACTATTTTGACACTTGTAGCGCCTCGTCTTCATTTTCAGCTAATACAAGCTTCCTTTGCTGTTAATTTCTCACCTTCCATTTATCTTCTCTTCCAAGCTGTGCCTGATATGTTGTATTCATGAACTCTTGATGTTTAGCATTTGAGTAGCTGTCATCCTATCTCTGTGTTAAAGTCTTATATGTATCATTGAATGAGTTATTCAGGTTTCTCTTCATCTGGTGCCAAAGAGCTGTTATCCTGTCTGTGCATTGGTAGATTAGATTTGTAGACTTCTTTACTGGTTGCAGCCGGCCATCACATGGTCTTGTGCATCTGTTGGTGTGGTCAATATTCTCCATATTCACCCAATCTTAAACTGTGAGTAGTTGGTGGTCTAAAGCCTTGTAGTCTGGGGGTGTTCACGCATGTCTGGAGTGAAACAATGTAGAAGTGGTTATCTATCTTGGACAATCATCATTCCTTCCATTCATCCATTTGCAACAATAAGTTGAATTTATATGTTACGAGGCATCTTCGACTTACAACCTAGGAGAGTTTCTTGGAATCCTAACATGCCCATCAGGGATAGGTGTCATTTTTTTTTTTATTGCATCGTGCTCTTGGGTCTGCGTTGTTGGTTTCTATGGGGTAATTGGATGGTGGAAGGCACCTATCCCATATAGCTCTTTAGTTTGGGTCGACATTGACTCTCTGTGTTCACTCTTGTGGTTCCTTAATGTTGGTATGCACACACCTGGAGCATCAGATTCTTGTTTTGGGCTATTGGTTTTGTTATTGCAGGTTTTGTGAAGACTTCTCATTGGCCCTCCCTCTCATTCAGTGCTTCTTTCATTCCAATCGCGGTATGTCCTACCAACGAGGCCAACCACACTGCAAGGAAGGGGGGTGCGAGCGCTTTTGTGCAGGGTGTCGCGAACTAGGCTATAGCTTATGCTTAGACAATTTGGTTAGTCAAGAGACAGAGGATGCTGCAACTATCTCTCCCGCTCACTCTCTTGGTCACATAGTGGTCCCTGCTACCATGGAGTCGATCGCTAAGTAGCTTCGAAACATTCAACTCAACATGGACATTCTCAGGGACCATAGGTATGAAGATCAAAACAAATTTATGGCTTATATCAATGACATCCAATACAGTTAAAGCTAAATTCTTGAACAATTGGACTACCTTCGTCATAGCTACCACCACATAAATGACTACCTACGCAGCCTAGAAGTGTGGGTGGAACACATAGATTTCCATATTTATGATTGTGTGCGCTATTTTGTAGCTTCCCCTGTAATGCCCCCCAACCCCACTCCTTGATATGTTGCTATCAGTTGTAGTCCTCCTTTTGTTTTTTCCTAATATGCTAAGGCTATAATGCCCCCCAGAAATAATGTTTGTCAAGTGTTTTCTATGGTGTCCTCTAGTCCCTAATCTCAACAAGTCTGGTCAGAATGAGAGAAAAGGGATTGTCGAGATGATCTTTGTAAACAATTGTTTCCTGAAAATCTAATGAAAGTTTTTTAAATGACAAAAAAAAATATGAGGAAAACATAGTATTCGGCTTGCCTCTGAAAATCTAATGAATTTTTTTTAAATGACAAAAACAAATATGAGGAAAACATAGTATTCGACTTGCCTCTAATAATCTAATGAAAGTTTTTTAAACGACAAAAACAAATATGAGGAAAACATAGTATTCGACTTGCCTCTAATAAGCATTAATTCTAGTTATTTCTTTTCCATTCAAGATATTTGTGATAATTATGGAAGGGCTTGTTTTTGTGATGATCCTTTGCGTAGATTTTTTAATCTTGGTATATGTACTCACAACATTATTTTTTACCCCATAGCATATTTATTAGTTGAGGATGTGTTTTGTTTAGTGTTTTTCATTTTCCTTTAGCAAATATAGATTTCTTCATCAAATCTTTATTTAGCTTTCTACCCTACTTGTTCCTCCTTCTACTTGTTAAATCTATTTTTCTTCAATTCTTTGTTTATGGCTTCTGATTATCCTTTCCTTTCATGGCTCCTCACTTAGGCCATTGAGGTAAGCCTCCCACTCATAGTACCAATATAGAAAATGTTGTCATGGAGAAAATTGATAGCTTTTGTCAGGTAGTTTCTATAGTATCCCAAAAGAAGCTCAAATTATTGGAGGAAGGGATGAAATATGAGACATGCCTCCTAGCTAAGCATGTAGATGACTGAACTTATGGATTATTCCATATGATGTAGATGACTGAATGTATTCCATACTTGAGACCAGTTGCACTAAAGACAAAATTTTGTATTTTGGAGTTATATTGGCATACCAACTTACTTGTTTGTGATGCATTTTTTTAATAAATAGAAAGTTAAGTGAGTAAACAACCTCACTCATTTAAATTGGCTAAAAAAGTAAGGATGAGTTATCTTCACTATTTTCCTTTATATCACAAAGAAACATGGATGAGTTCTAGTCACTTAGACAATTATGAGCACCAAAAAACTTTCAATTGAGCTAATCTTAAATGACTTACTCAAAGTGGATAATCTAAGTTTTTAATTTTAATTTTCCATGACAAGCCTTCTAAGCACATTGTCACTAACAACACTTTAATTTATTTATTTATTTCGGTTCTTGAAAATAATAAATTAAAAAAAATTGAGAATTTTAATTTCCATTTTAGAAAAAATATTCTTCAAAATAATCTATATACGTTAAATATTAATATGCGTTGAATTTAATTTAACCTCATTTCCTCAACCTCAACTATACCTAACACGCTCTTCAAAACAAAATAATTTAAAAAAAATAATACTTATTACAAATTCACCATAATTTAAATAAAAATAATATCTTCTTAAAGAAAGGAAAACTATAAAAACAACTTCAAATAGATTAAACACATTAGCGTTCAAATACTTTGTTAGAACACTTCAAATAACTTTATTTTTTAATTGTACGTGGCAACAAAAAGAAGGAAAACAGACCATGCCACGGTAGATTGAGGTAACTTTGCGATTTGTTCCTTCAGGAGAGATTATGGTGATTTCCTTATATGCTCTGTTTTTGGTGAGATATGTCCGGACTACTATATATATATATATATATATATATCTATCTATATCTATATCTATATATATATATATTCCTAGATTACCTTCCTCTGAGTTGTTTATATATATCAAAAGCAAATTTTTTTATTACGTGATAGGTGTTTCCTACATCCGAGTTGTAGGGAGATGTGTAATTCTTTCAACCCTTAACATAGAGCTTACCATTGACATTTTAAAGAATAATATTTCAATGTCCATTATAAGTAAAATATTGAAAAGAAGTACAAATGTGAATATACTTTTTTCCGCTAATCAACCACATAAGAATATGTAGGGATTAAATAAATACACTTAAAATACCAAACAATATAGAAACGTACCAGAATTATCAATTGATTTCTCATGAAACCACTTGAAAATAAAAATACTACATTATCAAGAACATCAATTTTATTATTGAGGAACTAAACCACACCCAATTCAAGACCTAAATGGATCTAATACAATATATTACATAGTCTCCTTACAATATATTACATAGTCTCCTTGCTCTCAACAAGGCTGTAAGGATTATAGAGAAACTTTGACAAGATAACATTAAGTTAAACTCAAACTCTCCTTTTCTCTAACCCTATCATTCAATAAATAGGCATAATAAAAAAACATATATCATTTATGATTTTCCAATTCTACATGGTGGAAACCACCAACGTCAATTGGTCAACTATTACTACTTAGTATTCATTGCCTATTATAGATCTACATTTATATCATTCCACAACATTATAGTTATTCCCTGCTATTTATTTGCATTTATTTCCTACTACATCTCTACATTTAGTACTTACCACTACTTTGAATTTATTTTCCACTAACGTTATGTGTTTATTCCTTACTCCATCATAGGACTGCAAGGTGTATGACACGCATCTACCAACATTCTCCCACTAGTTATATACCCTACAAGAGTATAAGGGATAATGCATCAAATTGTGTGCTAATTGTTGAGAGGCATAAGGCCCATTGAATCACAACAATATTTGAATTTTCTCATGCTCACTAGTTTCATCAATGCATCTACAACATCTGCAAAGTGTCAACTTTATCTAATTTCACATTTCCATCATCTACAATGTCCCTAAAGAAATGGTACTTGATATATATATGATTTTTTATTTGCATGAAAGATTAGGTTCGTAGCTAGAAAATTGGCATTGTTACTATCATATTGAACTATAATAGTTCTATGATTTCACCATACTTTTGAACAAAATTTCATGAGCCAAATGACATCCCTATAAACATGAGTAACTGCCATATACTAAACCTCTATAATGGAAAAAGAAACCACAACCAAAATTATTTCTTTCTTATTCAAGTCATTGGTCCACCAAACAATGGAAGAACATATTTTCTCATAGATACCCTTCTATCGAAATCTCTTTTCCAATGAGAATCAATATAAAAATGATATCCATTGAGTGTGTGTCCCTTGAGATATCATTATGATAATGAATGGAAAGTTCAGAAGTACCTTGCAAATATTTGAAAACCTTCTTCATTATAGATAATGTTCACATTTCAGTGTAGTCATGAATTGGCTGAAGGGTCCCACTATTTTGGCAATGTTTGGTCTAGTTTAAGCCATAGCATATATCAAATTACCATCTAAACTAGCATAAGGAGTTGAAGCCATATCCTCGATCTCTATAGGTGTAGTATGACATTGCTCAGTTAAATACTTAGTTCACGTAGAAAGAAAAACACTCCATGGTTTTCAAATTTCCATGTGAAAACATTGTAGCATCAAATATACATACTTACTCTAGCTCAACTAAATCCTTCTATTTGATTTAATTCTCTTGATATCCATTCCTAAGATATTTTTTGCATCCCATTTCCTTCATATAAATTTGTGCTAAAACCTAAGACTTCAAATCATGAATCACAACTTCCTTGTTACCAAAAAGATAACAAATCATCTACATATAAAGTGATAACAAGCAAATGACCAACATTAGGTTTTTAATGTAGACAATGACCTAATTTGGATCTCAAAAATCTCAATCCTAACACAAAAGAATGAAAATTTTGGTATCACATTCCATGAGAATATTTGTGACCACATAGAGACATTTTTAATTTGTAAACCAATAACTCTTTACCTTTTCAGGGTAGTGTTGTGGCTATATAATATAGGTCTCCTCCTTCAAGTCACCTTCTAGGAACATTGTTTCCATATTCGTTTATTCTATTTCTAAATCAAAAGTTGTTGATGTAGATAATAAGAGCTAAATAGAAGTTAACTTACTAACTAGGGATATTGCCAAATTCCTTCCCCTCAACTTGGTAATATCCCTTCACAACCAACATTTCCCTATGCTTTTCAACATTGTCATTTAACAAGATCATTCTTTTGATAGCCCACTTAAAATGAATGGGTTTCCATCCATTTCGAAATGCTACCAAGTCACATGTATCATTATTTATAAGTGTATTCATTTCACCATTCAACAAAATATCTAGCACTACTTATTTTCCATTGTCGTTGCCTATTTCATAGTTCTAGGTTTATTGATGTTAGAAAATAAGGAAAATTTATATTTTAAGTCAAACATGCTCTAATTATACCTATGTGGTTTTCTTCTCTGTCAAGTGGACCTCCTTAAATATTAAGGTGAATTCATTCTCCTCTTTTAAACTCTTTTAACCCTCCTCCTCATAAGGCCCATCATGAGCTTCTTGTTCATTTTCTAATTTACATTCTCTATCTTTAGTGGTATTTGAACCATTAAATTCTTCTCATATTCTTCTAGCTGTGCCACTATGGGAGAAAGCTTAACATCTCTAAAAGTAACATTCCTTCTATATAAAAAATTTCCAAATATAGGATCCCAAAGTTTACAATATCCTTTCACATCAATTCCATGCCTAAAAAAAGAAGTTTCATAACATTGTTATCATATATGATCACTTTTTATTAGGCACATGGGCTATGCCTCACAATTAGAAACAACAAAATGCTAAAGTGAGGGATTCTTTCCCGTCTAGACCTCTATAGGCATATTATCTAGAAGATATAATGTAGGAGACCTATCAATCAAGTAACATGTAATAACAACTTATTTTACTCACAACTTCTACTCTACATTGGCTCCACTAAGCATACTCTTAGCATGGGGCCTTCACCTTGTTTACTAATATGGTATCATGTTCCTTCATAAAGGATATTTTAAAATTATGAAAAATAAACTTAATATATTATAGGTATTGAGGGGGATGTAGAGTATTAGGGGGTCTATAGCTATTGGGGGATATAAAATGAGGTATCTAGTAAAAATAATGGATTTTTTAATTGAAATATACATTGGGTGCGGAGATAAAAAAAAATCATTTTGGGAGATATTTATAAATATTTAGTACAATAAGGGGTATTCTTTAATATCCCACTAAAATGTGTGCTTTGTCACTAACTCATTAAGTTAAGGTGCCATAACTCCTAGTTCTCTGCATCAATCTTCTATTCGTCCATTCTACAATTCCATGCTAATATTGCAAGTATTGGGGGGGATGTAAGGCATCACATAGTTTATAGTTATTTGGGGGTATAAAATGAGGTATCGAGTAAAAGTAGTAGCTTTTTAATTGGAAATATGCATAGGGTGGGGGGTAAAAAAATAATTTTGGGAGATATTTATAAACATATAATAAAATAATGGCGCTCTTTAATATCCTACTAATGTGTTATGTGATTGGTTCATTAAGTGACCGCCCATGACTCCTAGTTCTCTCCATCAATTTTCTATTCATCCATTTTTCAACTCCATTTTAATAAATGGTATATGGAGTTTTCTTATGTTTTCTAATGTCATTCTCCTTGCAAAACTTATCAAACTCTATAGAAGAAAACTTATCTCCATTATCAGTCCTTCACACCTTAATATTCCTAATAGTTTAATTTTACAAGAGATATTTAAATTCTTGAAATCAAATAAAACCCTTAGATGTAGTTATTAGAATATATACCGATGTCCTTTTAAAATAATCATATATGAATAAAAAATAATATAAATCCTTAGAAATTGAAGGAACTTTAACTCAAACAACTACATTAGAATTATATCCAACCTTAAATATTTTTTAGAATTAGAATACAATTTCATATAGTTCTACTTTCCATATATGCAATCAAGAGCACAATCATTCGATCCATTGAAAATATTTTCATTTTTCGAGGCTTGAAAGTTCTTCTCATATTTATGGCACAATATTTGGTGCCAAAACATTGTCTTATCTACAAGTAGATTACTTTTTGAAGAAATAACATGTTTAGGTATTGTTGGTAAAATTATATGTATTCTAATTCCAACATTTAATTATCGAATCCGGGATCGTAAGACTAAGAGATGCAAGCACAAGAAATGTGATGCTGGCTAAGCCAACAATACCCACAGTATGCATATAAAATGCATAATCTCATTCATCCTAGGAATTTTAATTTCCCTGCCTAGTCAACCCTTCATAAATTACAGTTTAAGGCCCCTTAATAAAATCCTATGTGAAAATGTTTCAGAGACTATTCAATAGTCTAAACCTTAATTAACTTCTCTAGCGGAATCTTATTCAACTCTCATAAACTTCGGTTTATTCTTAAACCCACACATTTTAACCATACCCTCTTATTCCACTCACGGACTTACTCAACACTAATCATACCATAGTTAATTTCCCTTAATTCGCTTGATTTCTATAATAACCTCATATAATAGAAATATACATAAACCGCATTAACGTTACCTTTCCAATTTTTCCACGGCCTTGACAAGTTTTCCGAGGCCCACCTTTAGTAGTTCAATCTCCACCTTCGATTTCATTCCATCAGATCAATGGTTGTCATGTGATCTCCACTCATCCTCTGGAACTTAGATAACTTTAACTCACATCTATAAACTTCTCGGGTCCACCTTGCAATTGAACATCAATTGAACAACAACTGAACAACAGTTGAACAAAAACTGAACAATAATTGAACAATAATTGACCAACAACTAAACAACAATTGAACAACAACTAAACAACAATTGAACAACAACTGAACAATAGTTGAATAACAATTGAATAACAACTGAACAACAATTGAATAGGAACCGGTCCTTTGTTGACTTCCGCATTGACTTTCCCTTTTTGCACGAGTGCTTCACTCTACGCCATTGATCTTACCATTCAATCCGATAGTTGTTGATCCACCCGATCAACAAAACCAATCGACATCCTCCACCGTTGATCTCCTCATTAATCTGATGGTTGATGGTTCACCCGATCATCGCAAATTGCATATCACAATTTCTTCCAGCCATGGTTCATTCACTCTTGAATGATGTGGTATGATATTAATCCGATGGTCAGCATCAGTCGTGATCCAATGGTCTGCGACCCTTCAACTAGCATGTGGATTATAAAACACTCAACCCCCGTAGTTGACTTCGACCTAAGCATTTGAATTTGTGATTGGTAGCTAAGATCTATTGTGGGCCTTCAACCGTGATCAAGAATTTCAGTGCTCTCCTATCCCCATAATACTCTGCCATTCTTCTTCCGCCATTCATATCTGTCAATCTAAAAGATCTGTCGGTCCTCACTCTTTTCTACCTACTCCATGGTTAGGTCATTTCTTAGTGTTCTTGTGGTTTAAGTTTTCTTCCAGGGTTTTGGTCTTTAGCTGTTCTACATCACAACTTCCTCCTTAACTCTGCTCACACCTTTATGCTTCCTTCACCTTCACTATAACCTGAAAGGCTTCCTCTTGTATTGTTGGTGTGTACAAAGCCGTAACACCTCTCTGTCACTCTTCTCTGTATTTTGCCTCTGATTCTTCACATGCAACTTATGTTACATAAAACTACTCTAATTCACACACAGATTATAACTAAATTATTCCATACACACACATAAACTCAAAATCGAGTTGTTTTTATTAATAAACATGTATTTACGCAGTTTCTTCTCTCAGGCTTGATTACCAATATCAGTGGCCTCTGTTTCACAATCTTCTCGTAGGCTTACGATCAAACCTCTAACTCCTAACTTGACTTGACTAACTTGCTAACCTCTGACTATGCCTTTTAGGCTTACATTAATACAAAAGGATTCTACAACCAATTCCCAGTTTAGATCCATAACCTTCTCAACAAAATCCTAAAATCTCTTCCTTATCTTTAAGGATCCTCTCTAATCCACAAAATCATGAACTAGCTCGTAATCCAAGATTTACAATTAATTCTCAAATCTCTCAATCTCTCAACTATCCTGATTCTTTCATGTTTTCCTACATTCGAGAACATTTACAATATGCTTCACAATACTTAATTAATTCATATTTTCATTAAAATCACTCAAAACCTAAGTAATTACATTAATTCAACACTAAGGAAACGAACTTCGTTAAAATACAAGACCCCCTATGTCTACTAAAATACAATGATATTGTTGAGTTGAATGCTCATGCATCAAAATGTAGGATTAGAACCTATGCTAATAACTAACATTACAAATAACTAATCACTAAGTATTATCACTCATTACTAGACAATGGGAGTCTAATGCTTATTGGGTTTTGAACCAAAATCTTTTATTACCAATAGACAATGTTCAAGTGGTTTTTGTAACACCCTCCTCCCACATCTACCCAAGTAACCAGCCAATAGGGGTAAACATGTGATGAGAGGATACTATGATTATATTCAACGTCCTAGGTAGGCTTAAGGAAATCGAATCGATGGAAACACATCATACATACCTTCCACATCAGCTCCATGACCCCTAAGAACCATCCCAACTAAACAGCCCCTAGGGCCCATTGAGGTTTTAGACCACTTGACCTCTGGATTCTCCCATGCTACGAACCTAATAATATCTAGGAGGCCCTGGATGCTCTCATTAAAAGGCCTGTCAGTGTCTAGGGACTATTTTTCTCAGTGTTGTACTAGCATCCCCGTGATTTGAGACACATTTTTAGGTCCATAGCTCAGGTCATTGCCCATAATTGAATGACACCTTCATAACAAAAAGATAACAAGGAAACAAGGAAACAATGATGCAAATGAAAATACTTGAAAAAACCCTTGACTGGATCCTTACTAGCCATGACATGCATTTCGTGAAACATATCACAAATATGTAATCTACAATTGTAAACAACATATCTAAGCATAGGGGTCTCATACTCATCTGAGAATCACTAAGAAGAATTGATGCCTCAACACATTAGCTGCAATTTCATCCATTAGGTCATATATACATTGTCCATTCATTTATAAGTAAAAACATGATGAGATATATACATAGCCACTTTCATAAAACATATACATAACCATCATAATAAAAACAAAAACACCACGGAAATCACAGCCATATGATCCATATATTAACTAGTATATTACTCATAGAAATACAAGGAGAAATAACCTCATATTGATGATGAAAAATCCAAACTTGGGATGGGACTACCACATTCTACCCAATAGTAGAATGGTTGAGCCAAATTTCTCTTTAGTCATTCACCCTCATGCCATATTCTAAGCATGAATGTGGGATCTCATAGAACACATGAATCCAAAACCATCCAGGGCTTCTAGAGGCCAACCACCTCAACCCATCAAATAGTGACTCCATCTCATGCTTGGACATCACAAAACCATCATCTGATTGGTCTCTATCTAATCCTTCCAGGATTGCAGAGCATTTGTTCCAACCAAGGCTTCTAGGACTAGTAACTCAACCCACCAAGGGCTTCTAGAGTGTTTGTCCAACCAAGGCTTCCATGACTAGTAACTCAACCCAAGTGATTACAGGGCTTCCAAAGCGTTTGTCCAACCAGGGTTTCCAAGAACTAGTAACTCAACCCAAGCTAAAGGAAACACGAGAACATACCAAGAAAACAAAGAAATGAACCCACAACATCATGGCTATCCAATAAATGGAAAATATAGGCAAATCCAATGTTAATCCAGGAAATTCTTCATTCTAGTGACACATCATGACTAATAATCCACATGCATATGACATGCATGCCAAAATTAGCGAGGAAAAAATACATGCAACTTGGTACTTGCAAGAAAAACCTATTGTAGTTGCTGATCTCGATTTCCTCTTGCGCTTTCCTACTCTTCCTTTTCCTTCTTGCTAAAAAACTCCATGTATGCCACACTCTCCAAGAATGCTCCAAAAAAACTCTAAGTGTCCAAGAGTATGAGAGAGAGAGAATAGAGAGACAACTCCAAAACTAAACTGACAAAAGTGTGTGAACTGATCCTCAGAAGCCTTTTTATTATTGAGGCCTCTATTTTCTTTATTTTCCATTATTTTCCTTCATTTTCCTCACATGCAACCTATGACGTTTCACCTACTTTTTCTCCTCATTTCCATTATTTTCATAAATAAATTTTCCAAAATGACATTTTGCCTTTCCAAAGCCTTAACCATTTCCTTTGCCAATTTCCTTAGCCATTAATAAACCATATGTAATCCCCATCACTATGTTTTTTACCAACATTTAGTTTGGAATAAATGTCCCATCAACTATGGTTATTATTTTGCCTTCATTAACTTTTATTATGTCAAATGTTCACCAGGGCTGTTACAAAACACTCAGCCTTGAGGGAACACAATCCTCAGTGTTCAAAAACACCTATAACCACAAGGTTGTTGTAAGAAAAACATAATGTCGATGGAGATTTATAATTTATTTCATTGCATTATTTACAATGATCAACCTACTGAGAAGAAAACCAACTTGAAAACATATAAAGTATAACATCATAATGACATGACACCTATAATTCTTACTGGAGATTTATAACATAGTTCATGGCGGTATTTACATCCATATACATATGTACATATACCAACATATCACCAAACATGTACCAAAACATATACCAAAGAAATATACCAAAACACCATACCAAAACTGCTTTGCCTCAACGAACAAATAATGAAGGATACATAGCCCGCATCCGATTCACCACCTCCCATGTATCTTCTTTGGGCAAAAAGTGCTTCCACTACACTTTAACCTTCTCGATTGCTCAGTTCTGGAGCATAAGCACCTTTTTCTATAATATACACTGAGCCTTCGATTGGAATTTTCCATCTAATTCCACCTGCAATGCAAACCAGTCAATCACATGATCAACATGTTTAACATACCTCTTAAGCAATGACACATGGAAAACATCATGGAATTTAACTATCAGAGGTAGTGAAAATTGATGGGCTAATGGCCCAATCCTCTCAATAATACTAAAGGGTCCACAAAACCGTGGTGCCATCTTTCCACATGATCCAATTCACAATGAGTTCTTCTTTGGTTTGATGCACAAGTACACTTGTTTCCCAACCTAGAACTACTTGAACAACTTGCTCCGATCTACATAGCTCTTATGCCTATCTTGCGTTGCCTTTATATTCTTCTTTATAACTTGCATTTCAAGTTCCATTTCTACCAAAATTTCCGGTCCAATCAAAACCCTGTTAACTAGATCACTCCAACTGATGGGAGTATTGCAACTCTGCCATTATAATGCCTCAAATAGGCTCATCTTCAAATAATCCTAATATCCATTTTTTTAAGCTAATTTTACCAAGGAAAGATACTCTTCCAACATTCATTGTTGATGCATCACGTACATCCTCAACATGTCCTTCAATATCTTGTTGACCCTTTCAACCTTCGCATATCTTTGCAGATGATAACATGTATTAAATTCCAACTTTGTGCCCAAACCTACAAACAACTCCTTCCAAAACTTGGAAGTGAACTTCACATCCCTATCTGACAAAATATTCTTTGGAACACCATGCAATCTGACCACATCTCTGATGAATACATGTGCTACATCGCTAACTGAGAATGTAGACTTCACTGGAATGAAGTGTGTATCCCATTTCAACCTTTCCACAACAACCATGATGGAATCATGCTATCTCACTATCCTCGGCAAACATCTGATGAAGTCCGTGGAAATTACCTCCTATTTCCATTTAGGAATCACACTCAACTATAGTGGTCCACCTGGATTCTTACACTCTTCCTTCACCTGCTGAAAATCAAAACACCTAGCCACAAAATCTACTACATCCCTCTTTAGGTCTGACCAATAATAAAATTTCTTCACTTTAGTCACTATCTTTTGATAGTCTGGGTGACCTGAATATGGTTTTGCATGAAACTCCCTCAAGATCACCTTATTGAGCTCACTATTGTCTGCCACATGTATCTTGTCTTTGAATCTAACTAGCCCGTCTGCCGTGAGGTGATAGTCCACATCCCATGCACCTGCATCTGTACCTATACATGTACCACCACCTGTACCTGTACCTATACTCTGCTGCAACCTGTGCATAATATCCATATACCTAACATCCTTCTACCCTACCTGCAAGATCTTAAGTTGTAAGTCTATCCCATAGGAGTTCATAGTTGTTAAGTGATTTACCTATATCCGCATGCTAAGATCATACACTGCTATGTTCTATTTACCTTTGATATATTTGATCTCAAAATTGAACTCATTGATCATGGCCAACCAATGAGCCTTCCTACCCTTCAAGATCAGTGTGTAAAATAGATATCGCAAACCAATGTGACCACTCATCAACACAAATCTCCTGCCCAGAATATAGTGCCTCCACATATTTAATGCATGTATGATCGTTGCCAACTCAATATCATGTGCAAGGTATTTTTTCTTGTGCTCATTCAAATTTCATGACTCATAGCATATCACCTATCCATCCTGCATAAGGACTCCACCAATTCCTCTCTCTGCAAGCATATGTGCATACTGCAAACTCTTTTCCCAGGTCTACAATCTTTAACACTGGTGCATGTGTCAACGACTGCTTGAGCATCTCAAAACTAGCCTCACACTCCTATGTCCATGCAAACTTCTTACCTTTTCTCTGCAATGATGTGATATGATAAGAAATTTGCGAGAAGTTCCTGATGAACCTTTGGTAATAACCTACCAACCCCATGAAGCATCTCACCTCATCCACATTTCTAGGAGCTACCCACTCCTTGATGGCCCTTATCTTTTCTGGATCTATTCTGAAGACAACATGTCCCAAGTAATGTACCTCAGTCTGGAAGAAAGTTCACTTGATGAGCTTAGTATACAATTTATGCTCTCTCAACAACCTCAACATTGTTGCTAAATCATTAGCATGCTCTTCTTGATTTTTAGAATATACCAATATGTCATTAATGAACACAATAACAAACTTATCCAAACACTGATGCAACACACTATTCATCAAGCACATAAATGTAGCTGGAGCATTAGTTAAATTGAATGGAACTACAACAAACTCATAATTCCCATACTTGGTCCGTAAAGTTGTCTTGTAAATGTCCTCCTCTTTGATGCGTACCTGGTAGTATCTTGATCTCAAGTCAATATTCGAGAACAATGTTGCTCCCTTCAACGGATCTAACAAGTCATCAATCCTTGGTAATGGATGCATGTTCTTGATGGTCACTTTGTTCAATTGTCAGTAGTCAATACATAATTCAAGAGTGCTATTCTTCTTCTTCACAAAAAATACCGGTGTGCCCCATGGTGATACACTTGGCCTAATGTATCCCTTATGCAAAATTTCCTTCAATTGCAAATTCAACTCTACCAACTCAAGCATACTCATTCTGTAAGGTGCCTTTGATGTCAGAGCTACCCCTAGCACGAACTCAATAGAAACGTTTACCTCCCTATGAGGTGGTAACTCTGAAATATCCTCATGAAATACATCCTGGAACTATTGTAGAACTGGGTTCCTACTCAAAACATCTACATCCTCAACTTCCTTACCTTTGTCACTAGAATATGTACTACAAATAACACACACCCTTTCCTACGAATACATTTGGCCTACATAGTTGTCACCATCCTAACTAATGTGGCTTTCTTGTTCCCCTGTAAGACTCTTGGTTCCCCATTGTCATTCAAGCACTCAATGAATTTGTCATAACAATCCACCTTGGTTATATGAACGTACAACCAATCCATACCCAACAACATATTGTATGATCCCAAATTTAATACATTCAAATGTGTTGTGGTAGGACTACCATTCAAATCAAATGCACAAGCTCTTACCCAATGATGAACTTGCTTCTTTGTACCTATAACCAACTGCACTAGCCAAGATTATCCATGCATTTATTTATTCAAACCACACTTATCCATGAAGTCAGGACTAACATAACTATATTTAGTTCTAGGGTCAATCAAAATAGAAATAACTTGATCACAAAGCTTAACATCCATCTCAATGATAGATGTTTGATGATCTACCTGTTTTTTATCCAATGCTCCATGGATATGAGGAACACTCTGACCAACATCCCCAATAATATGTGCCTCCTGTGCACTATATATCTAAGGCCTACCACCTGATTTTGTAGAGAATCTCTCCTGCGATGATCTTTGCCACAATTCCAACACTCTATAGGATTCCAACCTACATCCTTGTTCTACTCCTTAGATCGATGTCCCTATCCTCTGTCAGATACATTGGAATTCTTAGATGGCACTACATTTTCTTTATTACCTGAATCCTAAGGCCTTGCTCGTTTCTTGTCCTATTTTCTTTTATTCTTTGCATTACCTTGCTAATCCGGCTTAGTCTCGTATCTGCAATTCAATTTCTCATAGCAGTGCTTTAGCTTCTGGATGGCCTGCTCCATTGATATAGGCTCATCGAATTCATCCTATGTTTGAATTCCATTGGAAACCCATTTGTAAATATCTTAATATTGGCCTTCTCCTCCTTGAGTTAAGGCACATACCTTAGTAGCTCCAAGAACTTGCTAGTGTAATCCTCATCTGTCATTGGTCCCATCTTTAACTCATAGAATTATTTTTTCTTGTCACCAAAGTATCTCTTTGATAGGTACTTCCTCTTTAATAGTCACTCAAATTCATTCCAAGTCAAGTCCTCCTCATGTATACCTCTAAAATTCTTCACATATTCCCACCAAATGTCTACTTTACCTTTGAGACTAAATGTAGTTATTATGGCTTTCATGTTTTTTGAGTAATCATGCAACCTGATGAACTTCCTCATGCCAAGAAACCATGCCTCTGCATCCTATGATTTCTTCACCTCTCCATAAAATGTAGGTGTATTTTATTTCTTAAAATAATTTAGAAAATACTCCCTATCACTCCTCATGTAAGGATGATAAGATGTCGATCATCATGCCTATTAGAACCAGAACTAGAATAGTACCTGTGTCTATCACCTTTCTTATCCAGAGTATCCAACAATCTATCATCTCTATCTGACATGTGACCACCATGCGACCTACTACCATATGCCCCATTAATTTTTTCCTCCTCCTCATGGATGATCTAAAGTGGTCCTTGTCGCTGCAATTCTGACAAACTTTGATCGCTACATTTGCCTCTACTAGTTTCTCATGTGCTTGTATGATTCAGTCATTGTTTGCCTTACAACTCCTTATTTCTTCCTTTAATCTTCTCAGTGTATCTGCCAAATCAGAGGAATGTCCAACACCATATTTCTCATCTAATCCATAGGGGGATTCTTGAGAACTATAGTCTACCATCTTGTTATTCATCCTTTATATTCTTCCTGTAAGGTATATCATGTCAGCTAAATCAAATCACAATAAACCAACGTACCTTAGTATAGTTCGGGGAGGATATTTCATTTAAAAGATCAAGAAATACGTGATACATGTATAACATAATCAAGAAAACATATAGAAATA
Organism: Pinus taeda; assembly: GCA_000404065.3. Taxonomy (NCBI): domain Eukaryota; kingdom Viridiplantae; phylum Streptophyta; class Pinopsida; order Pinales; family Pinaceae; genus Pinus; species Pinus taeda. The sequence continues at coordinate 37,516 of APFE030099121.1, read as the reverse complement.
TAAGACATAATCATATAACCAAACAACCATCATTTTAGATAGAGTCTAGTCATCAATGCATTACTATGACAACTACACATACCATAACCTCATGCATGAAAAAAACCACTACATCATTGTACACTTGACCACATGTGAGCATTAACATGCATAAGCAATGCATAATCAACCACACACTCTGTTGACGGTGCTGGACTTGCCAACATGTTAAGGGGATCTCCCCAGTAAGGAGTCCCAATTAGACCTCAGATCATTTGGTGTAGGAGTCCCAGCAGTAGGTCATAAGGTAATGCCTTGACCGCTATGTCACAAAGAGGCAAGTAGATAACTTTGTCAGTAGCAAGGTTGTGACTGATGCAATGAGTATGAGAGGTTCCAACACTTCAAAAGGGGAGGAAGGTGAAGGTGAGTTCCAGGTTGAAAGGGATCAGCCCCAACTCGGCTAGGAACACACAACACAAAGGACATGCACAACTTCCGACAGAGTAGTCGACACGGATGCAGAAGTCCCAATATACAAGGTAAGATAACATGAGCAACACTCATGGATTAGTCTGAGACGAGTGTGATGGTTGATATAACAAGGTTCAAATAAAGGTATGTCTGGTGTCCAGTAGAGCAATCGACACGGATAGTGACAACATTACCAACATATGCAACACATTAACAACAAGATTCATATAATTGCATGTGAATCAGTTCATAGATAAGTACATAAGTTAAACAACATATATCATTAAGGCAACAAGAGTAGTCCGACTACAATAACAACATATGCATGAAAATATGTTGGCTTTTATTATATAAAGCAGTGTAAGTCACAATCATACAATACACCATATAAACCTGCTAGCCCTATTAGTAGAATGTTACAACCACATCCGCTTGCTCCTCTAAAGAGATGTACTAGCTTCGTGCAGTGGAGAAACCAAGGTGCGTTACAATAATGTCCAAGCCTTCTTCAAGATAGTCTTAGTAGAAGCTTGGCTAACCAAAAGCCTATACAATGAGTTATGAGGGACTATTTATAGAAAAGGGTGGGGTGACCCTTGACATTCCCCTTTGTGACAGTTCAATTACCCTAATGAATCTTCACCTACTCTATGAATATTACATCCAATTGTTGACATTTGAATTACACTTGACATGACTCAACATTACAATGCACATATACTCATGTGGGACAACATGGCTTGAGCGAGCCTAGTAAAACATCACTGACACTCGGTCTGTTGTGGTGGGACCAACTCCTTGAAATGCTTGTGATGGTAGAGCTTGTGAGATGATGCCAAGCTTGGTTGTCCATGATGGTGTGCATGCACCTCATGGTGACATCTTGCTGAAGTGAACTCTTGCCTCTGTTGCAACTGGTGCATTGGTTCGGCCCCTTCATCCAACTCGTCTTCTAATATGCGCATGGTCTTCTTTGGGTGTAGTTGAACCGGAAACACACTGATGCATAGTGTCTGTGCTGATCTTCAAGTGTGTGTTGGTGGTCATGCACATCAACTTGTTGAAGTGCATGTTCAACCCCAGTTGGAATTGCTTCTTGTCTTCGCCTTAGTGAGTGTGTTGAATGGGTTGGATTGCATGCGTGTGCTCAAGGACATGCATGCTGTTGGATTCTTTGCATTCAATCAACAACATTGCTTACCATGTTTTCTCTATGTCAGCTGCTGGGATGGATCCTTAACTCATACTGGCGCAGTTTCATCCGTGAGTGCATGTTGCACCCACTGATGTTCATGTTCCTGCTGCAACTTATTGGTCTATCTGTGTAACTTCATGTTCTTCCTGAGTTGATGCTTTAGCACATGAAACTCTTTCTTTGTTCCATATTCTGCCTTCGCGTGACCTTCATGTTGCACCATCACTTCATAGCCTGAGTCCCCAAAGTTGATTTCATTATCATTGGATCTATTTGATCCTGAAACTTTGCTCCGCCTCTATGTTGTCAAAAAACTTCCTCTTGCATTCACTGTGTTTGCTTCATTCGGTATGCTGCCTTCAACTTTTGTTCATGATGTTGCTCACTATGATGCTGCTGCTTGATGTCCTTGTCCATGAACAACTTGATGTCTTCATGAGTAGGTAAGCCCATGGAAACTTGATCGACTACATCCCCAAGTGTGCTTTGAATGGTGTCTTCATCTCTTCTCTCTTGGAAACCATTGTACCTCTACTGCTGAGAGGCAGATGAACGCTTGTGATACTTGGAGACATGGCAACACTCATAGCAAGCAATCTCTCAGTCTTAACCAAAATGAACATGAGAATTGACTTGCAATATACCTAGGTGAATGATCATGAAGGTTGTGCAATTCCGGCCAGGAGGTTGAGAGACCGATTTCCAAGACTACACAAGGCACAACCTGGGATGCTGGGAGACTGAATGATTGTTGGAACTACAAAATGCGCAATCCAGTTGGGCAGTTGGCTGCTAGGATTGAGGAATGAGTGATTCCATCTGGGAAATACTCTTGGGCCAAGGAAAGATTTGCACAAATTTTTGGGCCAAGTAGCCATTGACCTCCAAAAATGCGCAATTCAATCTAGGAGGTCAGTGTTAGGCTAGAATGCACAAATATGGAGAGGAAGGTGAGCCTTCCTTCTCTAGATTGTGAAATGTAGCCTTGGTGAAGGCAAAGACTGGGCTAATGTTGGCTTGATTCGCCGACGGGAAACTGAAATAAAGTAAGTCGATGAAATGCATAGTGACACTAAGTGATAGTAGAACTGATAAAAATTGCATGCAAAACATGAATGGAGGATTGAGAAAACAGATCAACATGCATGTGGTTGAGGCCATTTGCTGGTTGGGCAAATGACTTTGAAAATAGTTTCATGCATGCGATAACAGTGAGATAGCAACGAAAATTTAAAGAGAGATAGGAAAATCTAGAATATATGTAAACGATAACAGGATATCAAAGAAATCAAGGAAAAAACACTCACGCAAGTGAATACACAAAAAGCGACAGAAATGCAAGAGGAGTCATGGGAAGTGAGCTTACCCCAAAACAACTGAGCTGAATGTGCCAAATACTCCTAGATGTTATGTGGGATGTTAGAGCTATGAGGTTGATGTGAGGAATGAGCTCTACAACATCCGGTTGATGAGTTTTTATAACATCAAAGTTAAGACACGCATGCTACAAATCTAGGGGAAGCGACACTTGGAGGGAGGTTTCTGAATTGTTTCTTGAATGTAACCTCCAACTGCTAAACATAGATCCCTAAAATAAGGGATGCCTTTGCATGTTTCCTTGGGAGAAGCAGCCTATGCATACAAGTTTGTTTTTCTCAGTCCTGGAGGAAACTGGTCAACTCAGCTGCACATGCAAGCGACTGCTTGATTGTCGGAGAAAAATTCACATTTCTGACTATAAGCTGAGTTGACTGCCCAAGTGGATTGTGAAATTTCTGGGCCCAATAGCTGACTGCTACTAGATTTGCGCAAATCCTAGGCTGAATTGCCTGTTGATGGAAAAATTTCGTAATTCCTGCTGGGAGGATTGGCTGGTAGGATTACACAATTGTAGAGCCTAGCAGGATGTCAAAGGGAATGGCACAATTCCTGGAGGGAAAGGATGGTTGCCCTTTAGAAATGCGCAAATTTCACTAGGAAGTTGCTCAACCTCCAGTTGGACCAAGTCCTGGTGAGCAGCCTGTGAAGGGAAAAGATCAAATTGTGATCGACAGGCTGTCTTTGAGCTTGAAAGACACTGAAGCTTGAGGAGTTGACCAAGAAAGGCAAGCTGTTGTGAAGGTTGGTAGGGAGGCTCTAAAACAGGCCAAGGAAAAATTTTGGAGGGTGGTTGTAGCCGCTACAACACACTCATAATGATACACTCGACAATAACACCATCAACTTTCCATGGCAACATCACTACAACCATGACTCATACCGTACAAATGAAACATGCACATGGTCCTACAACACAAGATACACACATGCAACCAACATGGATGCATGACCAACACACATCCCATCCATTTTGAGGGGTGAACCATGATCTGATACCACTCTGTGGTATCATATTTGACCCAAAGGGAGAACAACCCACTCTAATACCACTTTGAAATACCCTCCTCCACATCTACCCAAGTAATCAACAAACCAGGGTAAACATGTGATGAGAGGCTACTATGATTGGATTCAACCTCTTAGGTGACCTTAAGGAAATGGAATCAATAGAAACACATCATATAGACCTTCCACATTAACTACATGACCCCTAAGAACCATCCCAACATTTTTGGTAACCAGCCCCTAGGGCCCACTGAGGTTTTAGACCACTTGACCTCTGGACGATCCGATGCTATGGGCTAGACAACTTCTATAAGACTCTAGACGCTCTCATGACAAGGCATGCCAACGTCCAGGGACTATTTTTCTCAGTGTTGTGCTAGCATTCCCAAGATTTGAGCCACTTTTTCAAGCCTAGAGCCCAATTCACTGCTAGAATTGAATGATACTTTGAGAACAGAAAGATAACAAGGAAACAATTATGCAAATGTAAATACTTAAACAAGCCCTTGACTAGACCTGTACTAGCCATGAGAGGCATTTCGTCAAACACATAAGAAATATGTAATCTGCAGGTGTAGAAAGCAGATCTAAGCATAGGGGTCTCATACTCATCTGAGAATCACTAAGAAGAATTGATGCCTCAACACATTGGCTATAGTTACACCCATTAGGTCATAGATACATTGTTCATTGATTTACAAGTAAAAACTTGATGAGATCCATACATAGCTATTGTCACAAAACATATACATAACTGACATAATAGCAACGTAAATACTAAGGAAATCACAGCCATATGAGGAAACTCATATTGATGATGCAAAATCCAAACCTGAGATAAGGAATACCATGTTCCTCCTGACTGTAGAATGGCTAAGCCAAATCTCTCTTCAGCCATTCACCCTCGTGCCATATTCCAAGCATGAATGTGGGATCTCATAGAACACATTAATCCAAAACCATTGAGGGCTTCCAGGGGAAAACCACCTCAACCCATCAAACAATGACTCCACCTCATGGTCAGACATCACAAAACCATCATCATATTGGTCTCTACCTAAGCCTTCCAAGGCTCTAGAGTGTTTGTTCCAACAAAGGATCCCAAGACTAGTAACTCAACCCACATATTATCCGAGCTTCTAGAGTGTTTTTCCAACCGGGGCTTCCAGGAATAGTAACTGAACCCACCAAGGGTTTCCAGAGCATTTGTACAGGTAAGGCTTCCAGGACTAGTAACTCAACCCAAGTTGCTACATGCCTTCCAGAGAGTTTGTCCAACCAGGGCTTCCAGGAACTAGTAACTCAACCCAAGCTAAAGGAAACATGAGAACCAACCAGAAAAACAAATAAATGAACCCACAACACCATGTTTATCCAAGAAATGGCAAGGCTAGAAAAATCCATTGTCAATCCAGGAAATCCTCCATGCTAGTGACAAATCATGACCAATTATCCACATGCATATGCCATGCATGCCAAAACTAGTGAGGAAAACCTACAAGAAACTCGGTACCTGTAAGAAAATCTTGTTGTAGCTATTGATCCCGATATCCTCTTGCGCTTTCCTACTCTTCCTTTCCCTTCTTGCTCCAAAAATCCAACTATGCCACACCGTCCAAGAGTGCTCCAAGAAAAGTCTAAGTGTCTATGAGTATGAGAGAGAGAGAATAGAGAAAGAGCTCCAAAACTGAACTCACAAAAGTCTGTGGAATGATCCTCAAAAGTGTTTTTATTAATGAGGCCTCTATTTTATTCATTTTCCATTATTTTCCTTCATTTTCCTCCTCACATTTAACTTGTGACCTTTCACATAAATTTTCTCCTAATTTCCATTATTTTCATAAATAAATGTGCCAAAATGCCATTTTGCCTTTCCAAAGCCTTAGCCAGTGCCTTTGCCAATTTCCTTAGCCATTAATCAACCACAAGTGATCCCCATCACTATGCTTTTGCCCAACATTCATCTTGGAATAAGTGTCCCATCAACCATGGCTATTATTTTTCCTTTATTAACTTTTATTACATGGAATTTTCACCTGGGCTATTACTATGTAGCTTCTTAGGTCTTGAGACTTCAGTGGTTTTAATCCTATAGTGTTGAATACAAAAACTCATTAAACATGTTGTAGAAAAGTAAATTGTAGAAAGGTAAATTCCAAAAACTATGAGTAAAAGTGTGCGAGGCAAGTAAAGAAGACAAGGCAATAAAGTACAAGGAATGAATTAATAAAATATCAAAAATAAATGTTGTGGTTGGGCTTAGAGTCATAATGATATATTGTAGGTCCTTATTTTCTGTAAGACTCTTTTACCAAGTGACTTCAAAGATCTTAATCAATTAAAGAATCCTAAACTGCAAACCACAAATTACTTAGTATTCAGATGTAGAATATGGTTTCTGGTACCAAATTAAGTACCAAAATTACAGTTCTGGTTCTAATACCGAAAATCTGGAAATTAAAACTCAAAATAATGAAATATATTGAGAAAACAACTTCAAGATCTCTTAATTCTTAAGCCTAGAAAATCAATTTGAATTTGATCATAATGCATTCTACTTAACATATGAAAATAGAGCAATACATCTAATACTATGAGAAATACAAATCTAATGCACAATTGGAAAGAAACATCAAATAAAATATGCATTCAATTAAAAAACTAAATATTACCCTACTCTGTGAATAAAAAATAACGTGTTACCTGAGTAGAGGGGCCCTTCCCGACTTGGAAACGTGCTCGAAAACTAAATCAAATGAGCAAGATGCTCAAACTTCAATAATTAATCTTCATTGCAACAATTTCTCTTCTTCTTACAAAAAATGTTCAATTACAAACTCATGATCCCCTTTATCAGTCCTATGCAACTCTATTTATACATTAAAAACCAGCGAATAAGGATAAGATCCAATCCCCTAAACTCAGAAAATGAATTTACCACTTTAGAGGAAAATCTCAGAAATTTGAATTTTTTGTAATTTTATACAAATTGATATTAAAGAACCAACCATATCTTCTTGGTCATGTTGTATTTTGGGGAGTTGTTTCTATGAAGACAAATTTACCATAGTATCAAAAAAATTCTCTCGGAAATTTCTGATTCAATTCTACGGCCTCTAAAATTGTGCCCAAAGTTGGATGTTTAGATACTTTTGCCAATCTGGGTTTTTCAAAAATTTTGTACAAATCTATTTCAAAGAACTAGGTCTAACTTTTAAACCATATGGAATTTTTTGAAACTGTTTAATGTATAAGAAATTGCAATGTTTTGAAAAAACCAATTTTCAATATTCTTGATATCCTCCACCATATGCACGTAAATCGAGGCAAAACATGGCAGTTTCAAAACTGTTACCTATTTTTGGCTCTAGCTAAATCATGTGCTAGGATCCCACACGTGTCATATGGATATATTCCAAGGATTGGATTGACATATTAAGCCCATGTGACACCTAATTTACCATGCTTTGAGAAAGAAAAACGTATTTTATATTTTTGACCTTTTTTTCCTCCATTCGTGCAAGTGTAGAATTAAGTACCGAACTGCTAAATTGGTATAGAGATATAAATTTTCGTAGTGGAACATGCTCCGTGCCCAAATAACCACATTAGTAACCCTTCATTGATAAAGCCATATTAAAAACTCATATAATTATTAAAAATACAAGAAATCATTAATAATTAACCACAAGGTAAAATGAAAACATTTAGTGAAAATTGGTAATATAATAGTTACATAATATATTGTAAGGGTATGGATATGGATTGTAAATGGAAGGTTTGGATATCAAATTCTATAACATATATGGGGTCCAACATTCCTCCATGCATTATATTTTGCATGCCCTCATGCAAACAAAATATGGACTAGGAAGGGATGATGGATGATATAAGGTGATAATGAAGATAATGGCTAAATAAATATGGACTTGGAAACTTGTAAGACCATTAATTATTTTGTGGTTATTTTCTTAGATAAGAAACAATGAACTCATCCCCTTATTGAGGGTATTCATATGATGATTTTGTGAATGCTTTATGATGTACAAGGAAAAGACATTATAGATATTCATATACCACAACCATTCTTATGGTATTACTAGAATATGCATTAATGGATTTGGAAACGGGGGTTTGATGGTGGTTTAAGAAAGGTGAAGATTAATGGAATAGGAAGTTGTTAATCATTAAGATTCCTTAAATTTTAATAATTTAATGAGCCTTTAAACATGTTTTACCTCAAGTATACATTTTGAATTTTGATATGTACTGCAAGCTGCAATGGAAGTTGTATTGGGCTGAAGATGAGGCAAAGTAAGGTTGAGAGTCTATAATGATGAATGGTGACTTGATCTGCTAAAGGGAATGAACTAAAGATGCTAAAAAGGTCCCAACAACCACTCCCCCATGTCTGAGTATTTTAATGTCCTCATGCAAACAAGGTGAGGTACCGAAGAAGTGAGGAGGGATGTTGAGATGACTCTAGTACAAAGGAACTTGAAGAAAAAACAATGGAGCTAATTAGATGAATACTGAGGAAAAATAAGTCATCTTATATATATTAAAATGATGTAAAATTAACACTAATCATAAAATAAATTACAAACCACTCAATATATGTGATTTCATCAATCCCTAGGAGTCCTATACTCAAGAAAAACATTTAAGGAATCTCGTTCTTTGTAGGTAGGAATCTTTTTTATGATAAAAAAAAATGATGAATCAATGAAAAATTAGTCATTAATAAACAAATCCCAAAGTCTCACTTGTATTACAGATAAGCTTTTTAGTTGATTTTTGTTAATTCTCTATGATTATAGGTCCCACTTCCAAGATAATTAAATATTATATATAGTATGAAAAACCGATGATAGAGGTCTCAAGTTTACCTTAAGACCATTATTAATAACAAATTTATGGAGTTCGTTTTTCCCTTGAATTCATCCCCACGTGCTTCCTTTTGATTGTAATGATATAGAGTAACCATCATACATGCAGAGAGAATCCTTGGTTTGATTAACACTTCTTTAGGAAAACTGCCGCATTTCCTGTGGGTGTCCATAGCCCCGATGGGTTTGCCTAGTGATATCATAGGTCAGTACTTGCTTCCAGCAGGTGTCCATAGCCTCGATGGGCTAACCTCTTAAGCCTATTTTACACTGAAGGCTCTAGTCCTGTTTTTCCTACCATTTTAGATTTATATTACGGATATTTATTTTGCAAATAGTATATGGGGGAGTGGCTTTAGAAAGCCCCTTAAAAGCATAGGATGATACCTTTTAGAGTTACTTTGTACCTGCATAAAGCCTTGAAGAGATAAGGTACTTAAAGGTACTCAAATGATATAACATGAATGAGCCATTTTATTGTGAGATGGATGAGGCTACCAAAGAATAACCAAACGATACCTAAAGTTCCACCAATAATAGTTTTCATGTATGATTTTTCTTTATAAGGTAGTGTTCCACTATGACTAGAGACTTCAGTAACTCTTCTGCAAGTCTTAATAAAGATGGTCAGATATCATGCTTTGGTGTTTTGGTTATAGTATTCAAGTTCATTTTTTTTCATTGATATCATTGTATGAACCTTTTAACTTTGTTTTGATCCCCTTAATATGCTTTGGTAACTATATTTTGAGTATATGTTTTGTATTCATAATAAAAAATCTATATACATAAGAAAAATAAAATTCCAAAACATAAAAGGTATATCAAGTATGAATAGTTTGAATTATCATCCAATCCAACTTTTATGAAAATGATTGCTTATTCAATCATCTTTGTGAAATAGTGGTCTTAATGATAAAACATGAATGCATCATTTTTAACAACTTAAGGAAACAAAAAATATAACATAAAATACTCCCCTAAGTGTTCCATTTCGTTGATGAATATGTCTTTTCCACTTTTTGAGTGTCAACATTCTTCCAGTATTTAAACATTGCAAACAAATGTTGGGTAGTGATTGGCTAAAATATGGTACTAGACAGCTGATATGCAATACTAGATGATGCTGCAATGCAATCATTTCCAGCTTCACATATGATTCTAAACATCATGGTCATAACTTACTTTATTGAAAAGAAATACTAAAAAAAAATCTTACTACCAGAAAGAAATAAAAAGTGGGAAAGAAAAGTAATAGTTGAACCATGCTTCTATTGGAAATAAGACTAAGAGACAATATTCATTAAAACAATATGCAACAAAAAGAGACCTCAACAAAAATATATTATAGGAACATAGAACTCCCATTTCAACTAGTTATTTTTTAGATGTTAACATCCCTACTTATACAAAAAAAAATTAGAAAGATTTTGCACTATATTTTAAAACTAAACTAACTATTATATGCAACATTTATTTATTATCCTACTATAGTTGAGAAAAATAAATTCCTCTCCTGAAGTATGTGTGTATTTCTAATGTAATCATGTGCCTAACAGGTATAAAAATGCATTCATAATCAAGTTTAGAATATAATATTCAATGCATACCTAAGTATGAAGAATCAACTATTTTAATGATGATGTCAAGAGGTAAGGAATAATGAAGGAGTGGTATGGCCTTATAATTTCTTAAAACCAAATTTCAACAAAATTTAAATGCTCTTGGTTTACCTCGTTACTTGGCTCATTTAGCATATCCTCCTTTACGTGCCATGCAGATTTTCTAGAATTAGATGATTATCCTCTTGTTTTCTCAGAGGATTCGTAGATAGGCATGTCAAATATTCTTCAGCCTTAGGTTCTAATGGTTTCTCTCCATTGGATGTGGTCCACGATTCTTCATTTTCCTCACCAATTTTGCAAGGGAGAAGATCTTCTTGTGGATTTCGTTCATGGAATTGTTGTTATTATATCACTTTTGGGGAGGCTGATAAGTCTTTGACTGTTGTCAAAATTTCTTCTTTCTAAGAAGCATAAATCCCAGTTTCTACTAAGATTTGAGAGGCTTCTTTCAAAATTTTGATCATCCTCGAATATTTCTTTGTTGATTCCTAATATTTGTCCTTGACATGGATTAGTGTATGGAATTATTATTAACAATCCTAAAGAAATAAGAAGAAAACACACTTAAAACAAATGCAACAAACCAATTATGTACCAGAAGCACCACTATGCTACTAAGACCTTGTTTCACCAAGTTATCCATTCAAACAAGTTAAGCTTCTCTTCTTTTTAGGAATCAATCTAAAACAAAACACACTTGCAAAGGAAACAACGAGGCTTTGGAGCAACCCCACCAAAGTGGATGCACAAGTTATTACCTCTCATATTACCATTTTATCTTTGCCCCCAAGTTATCCTTGTAACTAAGATCATGCAAAAATTAATTGTGAAAACAATTATTCTCTAATCCCTTTAGCACCTCCCTGGAAATGACGTTAAAAATATTGGTAAAATTATATGTATTCTAATTCTAACATATAAATATTGAATCTGACATCATAAGACTTAGAGATGAAAACATAAGAAATGTTGAATTAGAGCCTACTCTAACCTATGCTAACAAATAACACTAGAAAGAACTAATCACTAAGGATTATCACTCATCATTGCACTATGGGATTCTAATGCTTATCGTGTTCCGAACCACAATCTTTCATTACCAACAAACAATGTTCATATGGTTTTTTTTTTATGTAGCTTATTAGGTCTTGAGACTTTAGTGGTTCTAATATTATAGTGTTGCATACAAAAACTCATTAAACATGTTATAGAAAAGTAAATTGCATAGAAGGAAAATCTGACAACTATAAGCAAAGGCGTATGAGGCAAGTAAAGAAGACAAGGCAATAAACTACATGTAATCCATTAATAAAATATCAAAAATAAATGTTAAGTAGGCTGAGACTCATAATGCTATAATGTGGGTTATTATTTGTTGTAGGATTCTTTTACCAAATGACTTCAAAGCTCTTAACCAATTAAAAAATCATAAAGTGCAAACCACATATTATTTAGTATTCAGATGTAGAATATGGTTTCTCATACCGAATTAAGTACCAAAATTATAGTTTTTAGTTCTAAAACTGAATTAAGTACCGAAATTATAGTTTTGGTTCTAGTATCGAATTAATTACTAAGATATGGAAATTAAAATTCAAAATAATGAAATATAATTAGAAACCAAATTCATGATGTCTTAACTCTTAAGCCTGGAAAATCAATTTGAATTTGATCATAATGCATTCTACTTAATAGATCTGAAAATAGAGAAATAAATCTAATACTATGTGAAATACAAATCTAATGAAAAATTGAAAAGAAACATCAAATAAAATATGAAATCAATAAAAAAATATTACCCTACTCTATGAATAAAAACTAGCACGTTACTTGAGTCTAGGGGCCCTTCTTGACCTGGAAACATGCCTAAAAACTAATTCAAATTGGCAAGATCCTCAAACTTCAATAATTAATATTCATTGCAACAACTTGTCTTCTTCTCACAAAAAATGTTCAATTACAAACTCATGATCCCATTTATCAGTCCTATGAGGCTCTATTTATACATAAAAACTAGTGAATAAGGATATGATCCAATCCCCTAAACTAGGAAAAAGAATTTACAACTTTAGAGGAAAATCTCAAAATCTGATTTTCTTGTAATTTTATACAAATTGGCATTAAATAATCAACATATCTTCTCGACCATGATGTATTTTTGAGATATTTTTCTATGGATACTAATTTACCACATTATAAACAAAAAAATCTCTTGGAATTTTCTGATTCAATTCCATGGCCTCGAAAATCATGCATGAAGTTGTTTGTTTAAATACTTTTCCCAACCTGGGTTTTTAAGAAATTTTGTACAAATATGCTTCGAAGAACAAGCTAGAACTTTTAAAGTATAAGGAAGTTTTGGAAACGATTTGATATCTGAGTAAATTTCTATGTTGGAAAAAAAACCCATTTTATAGATTCTTGAGATTTGCCACCATATGCATGAAATCAATGCAAGACATGAAAATTTCCAAATTGTTAGCTATTTTTGGCTCCAGCTTAAATCATGTGTTAGGATCCCACACGTGTGAGTTGGGTATATTCCAAGGCTTGTTGATGAGGTGATCAAATGTTTGCTTAAAAATGAAACTGCCCATAAAGTCTTGAAACTGATGTCAAGTCGAAGTGCTCGTCGTTCTGAATCCAATGACGTTTGTTTCACTTAAATATGACACCGTATGCTCTAGATATCACATCTTTACCATTTTCCCAAACAAGTAAAATTTATACAGGTTGAAGTGCAGGACTGCTGATGGAGTAGTCCATACGCTGACTGTGATATTCAGGCCAATGGTAGGCTTCCAAGTGGCCTCACAAGATTGGTTCGAATGGTCAAAATTTGATTGTTTGATTAGGTTTTTATGTGGCCAATGGAGTAGTGCCATGTGGCACACTGATAATGTGGTAAAATTATGCTATGGGAAGAACATGCCTCCCGAGATTCGAACTTGCAACCTCATGCCCACAACTCCAATGCCTTACCACTAGGCTAGATGAGCAATATTATTATGTTTAGTGGCCAACCACTATATAAAGTTTACGATGGCACCCAATGGAGGGAGAGGCTGAGGCTAAGCCCCCGACCCCTAATAAAAACACCCCATGAGACCACGGGAGCAGTGACCAAGGGGCTCGTTACTTAGCCCCAACCTGTGGTCACGACCCCTTGCATATGACCAAATGCGGAAGGAAGGAGCACTTGGATGTAAGCGCTGGTGGATGGGGGCCAGCCCCAGGGTCATATGCCACCGCACTCGACCACACACCAAATTTATAGGGGCCCGGTGGGAAGGGCATGCAATTAGCCCGACCCTTGGACCCGTGGTGCCCACATGACCACGTGCCCATGTGGCTTACGTGATCACATTTTTAAGACTTAAGGGTTGTTGGAGAAATTAAAGTTCTCACAAATTGCACTGACAGATGGAGAATTTGTCACTCGATTAGCGAAAAATAGGGCATATTTGTAGGAAAATTAGACTGTTGGTCTAATTTGTAGGACAATTAACAGTAAAAGTCATATAAGACCTTGAAGAACCATATCTTTTTGATTTTTTGGCCAAATTGAGCTAAAAAAGAGTCCACTTGGGGGTTTTTTCATGTTTTGAATCCATTGGTGACCTATAATGTCTGATTTCAGCACACATAAGTAGTCTTTTTTCAAGTTTGAGAATAAGGGTGTATGGATGAATTAGGGTTTGGAAGCAGTTCAAAAGTCTACTGCAATAGTTGTACTTGATGGGTTCAACTCATGTTTACTTTTATCATTATGTTATGTTGATGGAAGTTTTGTTTATGTGCTTCAATGTGGAATTGAAGTGCTCACATGCTCATTTTAGCTCATTTTAGTTGGAGTATGGAATATTTGTAGGAGATACTTTGTGTTGCTTTTGTTTGTGAGAGTTTTTGTAGGAGAAAACTACCTTGTAGGTTTAGTAGCCACATGTTTCCATCAGCAAACATTTATGTACTCTATTTTTCTATTGAATATATGAGTGGTCTAACTATGTTGGCAGGCCTAGAGATGTAGCCCACGAGTTGTGAACTCCTTCAACAAATCTTTTGTTATCTATTCATTATGCTTGCATGAGTTATGTGTTATTATGTTGTCTATGTTAAGTTATATGTCAAGACTAATTCATGACTTGAAGAGACATTGGAAAAACATGTTTGTTTCAAGACACATTTTACCTTGCAAAGCGTCAACACGATCCTATTTTTTATTTTGTTTCATTTTGGAAAAGAGGAAGAAAAAACCTACTCCAAATTCAGATCACTTTTACAAGCATATTAAGCCCATGTGACACCTAATCTACCATGACTTGAGAAAGAAAAACATATTTTATAATTTTGACTTTTCTTTTCCTTCATTCGTATAAGTGCAGAATTAAGTACCGAACTATTAAACTGATACAAAGATAGTAGTTTTCATAGTGGAACATGCTCCTTGGACATATAACCACATTAGTAAACCATCATTGATAAAACCATATTAAAAACTCATTTAATTATTAAAAATACAAGAAATCATTAATAATGAACCACAAGGTAAAATGAATGCATTTAGTGAAAACTGGTAATATAATAGTTACATAATATATTGTAAGGGTATGAATATGGCCTATAAATGGAAGTTTTTGATAGAAAGTGCTATAACATATTTGGGGTCCAATAGGTACATAGAAATTGTGACCATTAGAAGAAGATACATGTTTTGATTGTAAAGGTATAGATCCTATCAATCTATGCATTACAAAATCAAAGAACTATTACACCAAATAGTGCATGTATCAATATAGAACAATGTGCCCACACGAATTGTAACAACCCTTTTCATCACTCCCCATGTAAATATTATTATATGAATTGTTCATGTAAATTGATGTAAATTATAAAATGATGACTAGACTGAGAGTGGGCATGGATTCAAAGTTTGTGGAGGAGAAGTTGCTTGGGAATTGCTTGGGGGAAACAACCAAACTTTGAATTTTGCATCTAATTTCCACCCACAACCTTTTTGAATTAAAAAAAAAATATGTACAAACATTAAAGATGGGGCATGGTGATTGACTAAAACCACAAGCCAATCTTGCTCATGTGGGATGAGTCGGCTTCAGTCAACATACAAAGAGAAAAGAAAGAACAATCAAGAAAGAAGCGATATTTGGGGAAGGAATGCACAGAGAAAGAATGTGAAGAGAAAGAGCAAAGAGAAAATGCAGAAGCTCACGAAGAGAAAAGTATAGTGGGGAGCAAATGGGTAGTGCTTTGGATTCCTATGTGTTTATTAGGTGGATCTATTGGTTATTGCTTTGGATTCTTGTTTTTTTTAATAGGTGGAGATCAAGTTCTTTGGATTCCCATGGAATTTATTAGGTGGAGAAATGGTGTGCTATAGATTCCTATGGACATAATAGGTTGATACACTATGGGCCCTAGATTCTTGAAAGGTGAATCAGGTGGAGATACTTTGGGCTCTAGATCCTTTTAGTGATTGATTGGGTGGAGAATTGTGTACTCTAAATTCCCTAAAGTATTGCTTGGGTGGAGACATTATGTGCTCTGGACTCCTCGCTTTCAGGTGAAGGCATGGTGTGCTATGGATTCCCATGTGATTGTTAACTATATTTGTGTGAATTTTCCTTGAGCACTTCACTTCTCAGGCTCTCAATCTAGCTCAAGTGTGGTTAACTACAAGAAAGTATGGCAGTACAGTTAACCTATGGTTGGGAGGAGAGTTAAAGTCCCTCTCTTACTTGTATCTCTGTGTATACCTATGCACAATATGAGTTTTGAATAATATTGTTACATGGGAAAGGGTGCATTAACATTGTTCATAAAGGAATATGCATTCTTGTGTAATTGAAAAGAAATAGTTCTATAAATGGTTATCATGGTTGTGAGGGACTCACATTTTCTTGTGTTACTAATATATGCCCATATGGTAGAGATATTTGCATGAGTATGTGTGGTTTATTAATGTATTCATTTAACTACTATAGTTTGTGAACTTAATTGTTTTAGCAACCATGGATATTATCGATCTCAAAAGTTTAAGACCATTGATTGTCTTTGCATGGTACAAAGCATCAATGTTTATAGAGTGCGTCAGGATCCACTCTATGGTTAATGCACGAGAGTTGAGCATTTATTAACATCGAGAAAGGATTCACAAGTCCATTAAAGTCCTTAAGACTTCTAAGCTTGGTCACCGCAGAGCAATGAATTGTATTTGGATCGAATAAGCATTGTTTATTTGTAAAAGAATTTGAAGAATTTATGAAGAGTAGAGGCATTAAATTAATCCATGTGACTTACCACTAATATTATGATTAATTTCTTAATAATTGTGATTAACATTAATCCACACTACGCAAAGTGTTAAGAGTATCATCTATGGATATTTTCATGAAGTTGACAGAGTGTGGTACAAGAAAGTTCCAATTACCGGACATGGACTTCCACATCGCAATGCATCGGGTATGCCATAAGGAATTTATGGAGATGGGTGTCATTGAAAAAAGGAACAAGACGGGAATATGCTCATCAACTACCGCTAATATTTACCATTGTGCCATGTAGGTGCAATAGTGTTTATTCCCTGAGTTGGGGTGCATTGATGTTGTTAACGGATGGCATGATGACTGCTCTTGCCATCCATAAATGGGAAAATATTGTTTGCACGAAGTATCAAGACCTAGTGGGACCCAAGCATAGGCTGAGGTGGTAGATGCCACATAGGATAGGTATGGCTACATGTATGTCATGTGGAATGATTGATGACATGGAAAGACTATTGATGTGGCACGCTATCAACATGACATGTGGTAGGTAGAAATGACCCTTTCAAATGGCCAAGGGGGTTAGATTTGGATGACATGCAATGGCACCTTTAGAGGATGCCGTGTGGTAGGGTGATGTCATTGTGACATTAGTACGATGTCAACAACCCTTATGGTTGGTGATGAACTGACAGAAAGCACATGCCATGTGGTAGGTGGAAATGGCCCTTAAAAATGACCAAGGGGGTTAGTTCTTGGTGACACATGGAACCTTCAGAGGATTCCACATGGTAGGGTGATGTCATTATGATGTTAGTATGATGTCAACAGCCCTTTTGGTTGGCCATGAACTAAAAGAAAGAGTATAATGGAGATATTCTGTCAACAATTGTTCACCGAATGATGGTTTATAGATCCCCCCCCTTTTGTTAACTATTGGGAGGGTAGGTAGGCCCATAATTAGTACCGATATAATAGTATCCATGTGGTGGGAAGGGAGAAGGTGTAACCTATGAGAGTTTTAGTTTCACGTGCAATAAATACTGAATTCCCCCCCCATTAAGAACTAGAAGGGCATGAGGGCCTCACAATTTACATGGGTGATTGATGTGTTCTACATTTTTTGCACATGGCAGAAAAACAACAAAGGGTTTAACCTTAATCACATGGAAATATTGGCATGCCATGTGGGTGCCGCAAGACAGGGTATTGCCTACATGGAAAGGATTAAATGGAAAGATTTAAATGGGCATAAATTTTGATTTGAGGATCAAATCAAACTAAAATTTATATCATCAAAAAAATCTTGATGATTCAAATGCATGGGTGTTACCCAAAGTTAATTTTGCTAACTTTGGAAAAGAAGGAAATTTATAACCCCATCTCCATAATGAGATAACAGAGGTTGGGTTAGTTGAAAGTAACACCTCCCATAAACCTAGAATCCTCCAATGAGGTGGGAGGGAGTGCTACAACATGGTATTAGAGCACCTAGCACCTAGGTTCAACACTTAGACATAATGTGACTTGGACAAAAAAATAACAAAGAAATAAATAATCAATTATTGTGTGCATTGTGTGCTGCTTGTAAAATTTTGATTATGAACTGCATGTTTTATTCAAGTGTTGATATCAAAATTTTGGAATGATAGAATTAACATATCCGGATATGTTAATTTCTCCCTAACTAGAATACTAACTTAAAATTTAGTGTTTCAGATAGCCTCACATCCATATACTTATTGTGTGAAGGTAATTTGCGTAAATATGTTATTTACATATTTTTGATAATAATTATGTGTGTGTAATCACACATAAGAGAACACTAAATAATAGTAAGAGAGTGAAGTGATGAATAACAAAATGACTAATACATTCCAACATTGTCAGGAGGAAGAGTCAGTTGGAAAGAGGATAAAGGAAGACTCCCTTGACTAGATGAACACCCTTATAAGTATAAGAGATTAGATGAGAAATTATAAGGTTGATAATGAAAGGATTTTCATGGATAATGAACAATAAGTAGAAGTAAACTCAATTACACTATGGATCCTATTAGATTTTCGAAGAAAGAGGTAGCATGATCTAGGTGTTGGCTACCTAGGAAAGAATAAAGGCTGAAAACTCCATCAAGACTCGGAAGGAATGAATTAAAGACGAATGGTGCAGAGGGTAGTAGATCTAAGAAAATGCATAGAAAAACAAGTGAAGACACAACAAGAGGAGGAAATCCTCTTAGTAGTCCAAAGAGGAGTACATACAATCACAAGCAACTATATAGTGTTTCCACGAAAGACTTTACCAACAGAAAAGGAAAGGAAAATATTTGATGCTAGAGGAATTTAAGAAGGAAAAACCTCCTACAATCGATGCAGAGGCAAAGAAGGTCAAGAAAGTAGAAGCTTGGTTACTAGGAATTAAGAAGAATTTCAAGGTACATGAATACCCTAAGAATATGAAGGGAAGAGTATCCAATTTCAACCTAAAAGGAAAAGAAAATATCTGGTGGGAAGCCCTGAAGAATGTCAAGGCAATTGGAAAGAAGGAGCTACCCTGGAGGAGATTTGGGAGATATTTCAAAGAAAAATACCTATCTCAAAGGTACTATGACAATAAGTCTAAGGAATATTATGAGTTCAAATTAGGGTAGCCGACAACTATTAAATACACAACTAGATTCTTGGAGCTATTAAGGTATGAGCCTGACCTCAGGGATGAAAAAAAAAAGATCCAAAGGTACCTCAGTGGAATTATTTAGGAATTCAAGGACAAAATAGAATTTTATGAGCCTAAAATATGGGAGGATGCCATTAGGAAAATCAAGTTCTTCTATGAACAATCCAAGCACAAGCCTAAGTTAAAACCATTTCACAAGTTAGAGTTTTGCCACACAAGCTAGAGGATGTTGTGAAATTGAGGAAATCATTGTGCATTTCAAAGAATTGTCAATTCAGTCATGAGTAAGGGTTGCTCTCACCTCACTGAGGTTTTTTACATTTTATTTGCCACACTTCATCATGTAAAACTAATCAGACATATTTATATCTTCTCCAACCACCCTAATCTATAGCTATTAGGTGTTTTGTTGCACAAATTGCTACGAAAAACGTTTGCCGCCTCTCACTGTGCACACATTTTATTTTCCTATTGCATTTAGTATTCCTTTGAGCAATAAATAATTTTCCTTTTAACTTTAGATGAGTGACACCAATCAGATATTTATTTTCTACTTCCGAAACCCTAGTCATTGTTGATGAGTATTTGTCCTATTTGCTGTGAAAGTCTGAGTGTTGTTGCACATTTGGAAAAAAGTCATCACGACTGTGAGTAATGTTTTCTTCATCTCCTGGAGGATTTTTTTTACATTGTATGTGATATGTATTTTATCTCTCAATTGGTCTGGGAGTATAAAAGAAACCCGAGCTATTCAAACTTATGAATACACTGAATTTTGATGTTCAAGTTGTTGCATAAAGGCCTTTATCACCTCTCACATTATATAAAGCTCGTTTTCACTACGTGCCAAGTTGTTTTGAGTTCTAAACATATCTTTTTTAAACCTAAATTGAATATATTTGATCATATTTGTGTTTCATCTCCCCCTTCAAAGCGCTCGAGTCACAATTGCTATGAAACTCACTTGCTTGCTGCATAAGTACCCTGACTCCAACATGCTCCACATTCCACTTTTCAACAACATCATATATTATTTTGAGGATATTGTAGAACTTGTATATTTAATGAAGGGGACCACAGAAGGAAAGAAGAAAGTAAAAGGAGGAGATATTGTGCGATATGAACCCCAAGACCTTAGTCTAGTGAACTCTGACCCTTCCATTAGGGTATCATTTGAACAAGCTAGTTGTATTGCATTCTATGAGAAAATTCAGGGCTAGGGTCACCACTTGCAACTCACTAAATAGTTTACAATAAATTTCGAGAAGGAAGTAAAGGTTTGGTAATTTGGAATTTTTTGTCTTAGAGGAATCAATAGCCACTACCACTGATATACTTTTACATGGTTAAAAATGGTTTAAAGGTATGGAGTTGGATTTAGCACAATTCAAATAATTTTAAAGCCACAATACTAGGAAGGGTATGGGTTTGTAATCCCAAGGAGTTATCTGCAGGACCACCATAGTAAGTTTTTGAAGGTGATTCAAAGGTATTTTACATGTGAAGGGAGGTCCAACAAAGTCTATCAATACCACATTAGACTTCTAATGAATTTTACAAGATGGAAACCCTTGAATCTTCCTTCTATTTATTTAGGAGTCTCAACAAAATGGCTGACATAGTTCAAGCAAAGGGGAGTTAGATTTAACCTAGTTTATTCCATTTTTCATTGATTAAACTATTGGTGATAAAAGAACTTAACAAGATGGAGAAATCTTGGAAATACTTTTTGATTTCTTCAGGGTGGATGGCACAGTCCTCTGAAAAACCAAAAATAGTAAGAGAGATACCCCATCGGTTGTAATCAAAGAGGCCTCATCTGCAGTGGTTGGCTCAGTGAAAAATCCTTTGATTAAGGAAAAATTAGTGGACAAAATAAGTTCCAAGAAACTTCAATTCTCACCTGAGGTGGAAAAAGTGGCTAGGAGATCAAGAATAAGAGCTTCAGCCAAGATATTTCATGTGGACCTTACACCTGTTCAAATTGTTGACATATTAGAGAGTGCACATGAATAAGTCGAAACTGATGAAAAATATTAGAGAATTAAGGACTTGAAAGATCAACTTGGTAAGGAACATTTAGTGATAACACATCTGCAGAAAGAAAATAGAGACCCCAAGAGGAAAACTTTACAAGAATCTACTAAGTCCAGTGAGGGAAAACCATCAAAGAAAGCCTTGATACATACTACTGAAGACAAAGGTGAAAAGAAGGAAAACCTAAAGAATGTGCAGGAGATGACAGTTGAACAATCTAGGAGGATTTGAAATAGGTCTTCTATTATAAAAATAGAGATGCGAGTGAAATAAGTTGCTCAACTAGAGAGGAGGACAGTGGAAGTGTTTGATGAGAAAAATGAGTTCAGCAAGCTCATGGAACAAATAGAGGAAGTTCAACAACAAGTAGAATGGCTTGCAGAGAAAGATCAAAGGGATAAGCTAAGCTTATTTAATCAATTGAAAATTTTTGAACCTGTGATTGACAAGGCCAAACATAAGTTGAAGTGGACCGTGCCTCTGCATAGGCAAGTGCGAAATATGTATACACAAAATTTGGTCTTAAAAAAGAGACTCAGACTAGTAAAACAATAATTGACTGAGGTCAGGTAATCTAGAAGAAAGAGGAAAAGGGGAAAGTTAGATATACTTGTAGAATTAGGAAAAAGTTTAATTTCATCAGGTGGATTCCACTAAGCTCTAATTTTTTTTTTTATTTTTGTCCATAAAAATCACACAGGAGAAATCAAAGTTCGGAGATGTTTCAGTGTTGCAAAAGTTGCTGCAAATATGATAAAAAAGGGAGATATTGTTTGGAGGCTTTCTTTCAGTTTGGGGTTGTTTCATAGGTTCATAAGCTTCATAGGGACATTCCAAGACAACCCCCATCAGTTTTATTTTTTCATAGATAAGACGGAAATATGCAGAGCTTGAAATGCCGCGAAAGTGGAAGATTCGTAGCAAATGTTGGATTTTTTACACAATCCTCAATTCGACTTGTAAATTTGAGTTGTTTGTGTTCAAGAAGTTATTTAATAATGTTGTTAGGTGCCATTAATCCTTAGGATGGTATGGTTAATGATTTGTTGTGAATATTTCCAATTTTAGTGATGTATTAAACTAAAAACTGCATTAGGTAATTAGTTCTCATTTTTCTACAAAGTAGGTGATAGTTCGATGTATCTAGATGATGAATGGTTTTAATTTTGACAAATTCGACCCTGCTAGGTGGGAATGAAATATTTTTGATGTATATAATATGTAAAAAAACTAAGAAAAGGGTTTTGTTGGTCAATGTGAAGAAGAAAGGCTACTATTTTGTATCAATTTCTCAAGTGAAAAAAACAAGACAGAAGGTGTTTTACATGGATTCTTGTGTCACACCTTTGTTGGTATGTTGTCCTCTGTTCTATCAGTTTATTCTATGGTTCCATGATTTTAACATATGTCTTCATGTTTTAGCTTAAGAGTAGATATTGTAGAATTCATTGTTGTGTTATTTTCTAATATAAGCTGAAAATTTTATGTCTCATTTTCCTCTTAATAGAAATTCAAATTCATTTGTGATTTGATGCTCTGATTGTCATCCTCATGATTATTCACTCACCCTCCATACAATGAAAATCAAGTTATATTATCAGCAAAACTACCTATCCTTCCCCTGCCTAAAACATCTTCACTATCCATATTCACTTGAAATCATTAGTTGGAACTAGTTCTATGTCTAGTGGGTCTATCTTCTCTCACCTACCAGCAAAACAGTAAATCAAACCTGCTCTTTTGATCCTCGTAACTAGCCTAATATCAAAGACCATTCAGTCAACTAATTGACTCAGAAGAAAACCTAGTGAGAGAGTCCTCTCCAAGGAAAGAAGGGCTAGATTCTAACCTAAAAGTAGTCAGTGGTTACCTTTGTAATCCTTTTCTCAGCCTAAAGGAAATTACAGAGTGCTAAAATTTACTAGGTGTTTCCATTTTCTTTATTTGAGTCATTCTAGAATCAAACAATAATATTTATGCTTCACTATTCTCCTCAAATCACTTCAAACTAATTTTTCAAACAAAACTTATGAAAATTTAAAAAAAATGCACACCTTTTTCTTGCTTTGTAGAAGCTTGATATTGAATATGTTGTATATATATAAATTCAGATCTCCAAGGTCTGAAATTTGGTCTTGTGGTAGCCCTCTTCGTATTCTTTCTAATTCCACGAGTCAGACCAAATTTGGATTCTTCAAGGTAAATTTATGTCCAATCTCCCACGATGGGTTGATTATGTGCTGATTTAGTAGATCAAACTTTTACAGAGTGGTCACAACAATCAATTCACGCTGCTATTCAAGTTCCTAGTTGTATACTAAAAGGTGGATTACGAAGACCAACCTGGAATCCAACGCAAATGTCGAAGTAGAGTTGAGGAAGATATGACGATTTTACTAGGTCACCTATTTGAGAATAAATTATGGAGCATACAAAAACCCTAACTTATTTGGACCATATCTACGACAATATAGCGAACCAAGATCCGGAACGTTTACATGAAGTTCATCAAGATTTTAGCTCCTCGTTGTTAAAATTTAAGCTTCTAAGCTATCACGGAAAAAGAAAATTATAGAAAAAATTCCATGATGACTTGTTTGTAGCAGTGAAACCCTAGAAGCCAAAGCTCTAATGCCAAATTTTATGTAACCAACTCACAAAATAGAAGAAAAGATAGATCAACAAATTAAAAATTATCCTCTTTGAGGGGAAACCTCCTTTACATTACATAAATGAACAATTCTTGGACGATACAAATGATAAGACCTCCTTTCTATATATAGGAGTCTAAGGGGTCACAATATAATCAGAGTCTACATAACAATAATAATGTAAGGGCACAACAGTAACAATAGTGGGCTTCTATGGGGCACAATAATAACAATATGGGGACTACATGGGCACAACAATAACAATAAGGGGACTATAGTAACAATAACAGTAAGGGGATACATTAGTAGTATAGGGACCTAACAAAAAGTCACTTCTAGAATCCATACACTACTCTTGTGAGGTAAACGTGTGTATGCACATTTGTCCTATGAAGGAAACTGGCATATACCCTCAAAAACGAAGTTTCCACCTTGTTTTGGCCACCACTTGGAACATACTTTTAGGAGCATGTAAGGGACAACATGATAAACCTCCAAAACCTATGTAACAAGTCTACAACTAATGACATAGGCCAAGAGCCTCTGCAACAATCCCTAGTTTGTCAAATTCCTCATCAATACCAACACCTCCAGCTCCTCAAGCAACAACCAAAACCTATCCAAATACCTCCAACACCTATAGCAACATCTCTAACTCCTGTAATAGCATCATCATGTCATACAACTACCTGCAACACTGACAGAGGCATCTCCAACATATGTAGCAACATCTCTAATGCTTCCAATACATGTAGAAGCATATGCAACACCTATAGCATCACCCCAACCTCCTTCAACAACATCATCTCCAGTCAACACAACATGTCAACCACAATCCAATCATCACATGTGGAATCCATCTCTACTCATCATCAATATCGTCATGTCACAAACATGTTGACATTAATTCCAACCAATAGGACCACTAAGGAAAACATCCATCACTCATGCATATGACAAGCAACACCATGACCATGTTGACATCAATGCAAAATCTACAATGCTAACACCTTCTTTCCATTTTTCTTTATCCCTTCCTTTCTTTGCAAAATAAAAAGTTGAATAAATTTATTTGGAGACTTAGTTTCTCTTTTCAAAGAAAAACAATTGGTGTTTCCTAAAACAAATGATTTCAATATAGAACAAGAGAAAAAGGAAAAGGTCAGATGCATACACATGCATTTTTCTAATGTGACAAACAACAAACGTCGCAAAAAATGTGATGAACAACAAAAGATGTTGTAATTTGATGAACAAGAAATGACACTCCAATGTGATGAACCATAAATAATGCTATAATGTGACAATTAGCAAGTCACGTCATATTGTGATGACATTGAAATGTGAAAACCAACAAACAAAATTTCAAACTTCAGTAAAAACAAATGATGTCACGATATGATGAACAACAAATGACATCTTAATTTCAAAAATAATAATTTTTTCCACAATATGATCTAGGTTTACTAGGTTGATCAAGGTTAACTAGGTCAACCATAGATAACCATAGTCAACTAGGTTATCTTAGGTTTAAAAGGCCTACTATGCATTGATAACATGTTTATGACAATATGCATGATCTATTTCATAATAGGGCTTCTATTTTAATAATTAAATTATGAATAATAATTAGGTGAATGGTTGAGATTTAACCTTCATCGTATCTTGTTCATATACAAGAAGAGATGATTGAGATTTATCTCAAACAATCATCTTATGCGTCTCTCTACTTCTTTTTAATTTAAATTGGTCATTTATTGTGTTTATCAACTTATTCACCACTTGTCCTACCATTTCTTCTTCCTTCATCAAATTTACGTTCTTCACCGCCCAGATGTTGTTGATTAGTTGTGGCAGTTCAATAATAAAACAATTTTTTTTTTGTTGCATTAATGGATAAAACAATAAAAGTAATCTCGATAAAAAATTCATCCATGCTCCTATGTGCAACCACAAGTGTTTTTGGTTCCCTAACGACCTAGGAAACTATGATAAAATAATTAGTATGCAATTCTACTACATTCTTGATAAGTATTATTTTGCTCTTTTTCTAATTGATTTAAGTTCCCAAAAAATGTCAAGTTACCAATGAGTTGAATATTTAATTTGTTGTCAATCATACAAGCTATCTTATTTATTGTATCAATTCCTTTGCTATGATTATCAGTTTGTTTGGGCATCACACCAATTACAGCATTGACAGAAAAACGTCATGGATAGACAAATCTTACCTATGAGTTATTCTTGAATACTTGTTGTTAATCATGCAAGTTAATCTTATATATTGTGTTAGATCCTTTTCCACAGGGATTGAAACCATGAATCTCATAGTTTAAATAATATTCATAACATAACCATTAACAATTGAGCTGCTCCCCATGGGCTAAAAAATGTATATTATTAATTAAATAATCATCCATTAAATTATTTTCTACTTAATATTAAATTATTTTTTCTAATAAGTTATTGTATTAGTATTAATATTAACATCATATTATTTTTATGTTCCTATTTAATTTTATTTTAGTATTAATATTATAAATATTTTAATATATTATTCTATTAATGTATCTTACATAATTAAGGTTGATAGATATTAATGACATTAATAATAAATTAATTTTATAAAATTTTTGTAAATTAATTCGTGTAGTAATTAATTTTATGTTAATTAATTGTGTTGAATAAAACTCGGATATATATATATATATTTATATATGCATGCCAAAACTCATGTTAGAAAAAAAATTCAATATCATACTAACATGATTAAACAGATATTTCAAAATCAAAATCACATCATCTTCTTTAAAAGTTAAAAACTTGTTCATGAAACATAACATCAAAAACATAAACATGTTCCATAAGTTTAAAAAGTTTTATATAATTCAACATCTAAAAAT
>APFE030099109.1:0-13898 GCA_000404065.3 Pinus taeda | reverse complement strand
GTTAAAAGATGAAATATTTTTGTTACTTATATGAATTACTAATTTTCCAGTCATTTTTGTTAAGTTCATAATAATATTTGCATCCACAGTTCCCGCTGCAGAGACTACCACCACCCCGCGGCAGAGACTACCACCACCCCAGTGGCTCCTTGTTAATATTAAAAATTGTTTATATGTACAATTATTATTTATATATATAGAAAGTCATTACATTCCCTACCATCAAAATGTGAGGATAGATATCTGCTCCATATCTCTTTTTGCGAAGCAAAATTTAACATTTCGAGCATCAACAATGTTGTGGCCTATGAAAAAGGTTTACAAAATTATTTGAGATGCAAAGATGGTTGTTTTAATTAAAATGGTACAAACTTTTTTGATTAAAAAGGGGAAGATTATGTGTAGCTTCGAAAGAAAGATTTTGTATAGTTTCGAAGAAGATTTTTGTAGCTTCGAAACAAAGATTTTGTATAGTTTCGAAGAAAGTTCTGGTATGCAATTTGCTAAAGGCCTGGTCAGAAGTTAGACCTACAAAAATCTGAGTAGATTTTTTTTTTTTATAGAATATGTATTGCTCTCCATGATATTACTTTTGTTCTTAAGTAGTCTCTTAACTTGTTACACATAACCAAAAGCGATTTTATTGTGAATATATATTGCTCTCCATGATAACTAAATTTATAAGTTTTCAAATTCTAAAATATCTTTCTCAAACAATTTCCAAAATGGAATCCAATATTTGATAGACAAACTCTTAATTTCAAAAATCAAATCTTTATCTAAATGAAACTTTTTTATTCTTTTTTCTTTAGGGACTTCTTAATGCCTTTATGAAACCTATAAAATGGTAAGATAACAAAATCTCAAAGTTCAAAAATCAAATCTTTAACTAAGTAAAACTTTTTTATTCTTTTCTCTTTCGGGATTTCTTAATGCCTTTATGAAACCGATAAAATGATAGGATGATACACCCTAACAAGCTGAACATGTCATTTCGAAAAAGTAAAATTTTATAAATAAAATTGTTTATGTCATAATCATTTGAATTTTTCTACCATTGTCATTTAAACAAAATTGCATAAGCAAATTAGGCCAGCAAATGAAAATAAAAGCTCAAAATCCCATATTAACTGATTTGAAAAAACAAAATTTTATATGAACAAAAAGTACTCCAAAAAATCCTTAAATCCTTAGATATAATCTACATCGCCTAAAGAATTGAAACCTATTTGCCAGCTTGGCACCACACAATTGAACTTATTCTGCAGCCTGACACCACCACAATGGAATAGCATTACATCACATGTGACAGATCAAATTAGTTCCTTTTGCATCAGCAAGAACTCTAGACACTCTATGTCAACTTGGTTCTACACACATAGCCATGTACCAGATCAAACTAGAGTCCCCAGTCCACTCAGTACACAATAATCTAATAAAAGTAAGAGCCAATCCAATCCATCATTCATGAGGTAATCACCATCTTAATTTGGGAGGGAAGTACTGCACAAAACAACAAAAGAACAACAAGAAGAGAGTCAATTCAGAGTCAAGCTTTCTAGACAAATCAGCTCAATTTGTGCAGACAGATGCAGCTTCAAATGAATTCATATCACAGGAATGGAAGAGAATGAATGAATACCAATACCAACCTTATCAATGAGTGATTGATAATATGGCTTCACTTCCTGCACATCGATTCTGACCTTACTCTTGCTATATAAGTCATATTTACTGTTCACATGAAATAAATAGTTATCAGAAATACACTTCAAGATTATAACAGTTATGATAAGTAAATAATGAAAATGACCCAATGCTCAGTTTCTTCTTACTTGAATATTTTAACCCACTCAAGCATTTCCTTATCTTCATCATTCAACAAGTGCATGTACGCACCTTCACGATGCAGAGCTGCAACAAATACACCATCCATCAGATGTGTTATTAGTCCAGTCAAATCAGCATTTTCAGGATTACAGAGAAAATGAGATATTGTTTTGCTTACGGTAGAAAGAGTGAAATCTTATGATGAAGAGAGCTGCCGGAGGTAATGTTGTGTTATTCATTTTAGCCACCTGTTCCATCCATCGATGAATAAAACAATCAACCATTCTATGTAGACGTGAAATGAAATGATATGTTGGCTTATTTTCTGAAAGTATATTACCAGGTACATGTACTCATCGTGACCCCATGACATAAGAACGTTGTCCAGTCCACATTTTTCAGAGTACACCCCGTATTTTGTGTTGTATTTCGGGTTGTGAAAGTCTGGATTGTCCTTGAAAAACTACACACAACGATATGAAAAAGATTTTAATTATTGATATATTACATGAACTCTGCATTGGACCAAGAACAATGTTTCAGAAAAATACCAAGTTGCAAAATGAAGAGAGAAGGTTGATATACATTACCTCGTGGTGAACAATGGTTTCACTGAAAGCGCATCCCAAAGGAAAAGTGTCACCTGTATAAGTTCAGATATGCAAGTTTTTTTTGTATTAGACATCATTAACAGCCAACCCAGTCCATTGCCAGAAGAATCCAGTATCCGCCAATTATAACTAAAATATCATCCAGGAGTCCTTAGGAAGCTAAATGCATGAGAGATGTAAATGATGGGTACATTCCATTTCATTTTACAGTGGGTAATGTTGAATGAGCTCTCACCTACAACTGCCCATTGAGGTTCCCTTCCAAAGTCAGGATGCAGTAGTACCTTGCCCAGATCTGCATGCATTTTTCTCAATTACAATTTCATCTATAACCCAATCACAACTGAACTAGAAGTATAATCTCTATGACATATACTGAAATAGATTGTTGTTCAACGAATCATGCTATTTCTGGCAGAGAATCTCTGTTGGTTTGCTGCACAAGTTAGTATGAATGCAAAGAGTTAGATGGGGTGTAACTCATACCATGGATGAGGCCAGTCAAATGAAGCCACTCTTCATTGGGGTAATCTTTACGAATAGCCTCTGCTGTTTGTAGCAGGTGTTCTATCTGAGGTTCATCGAGGTCAGGGTCACTCTCATCTACGAACTCGTTTAAGAGTTCACAACATTCCCAGATGCTCATAACAGTTTTGTCAAGCTTACCATAATGTTCGCGCTTACTTAATGCCTGCAACCACACAAAAAAGAAAACATCATTGTGGATAACCAAAATCATGTGTACACCAATGTGGTCGCACAGTTTTGATGCAGTCCAGATATTGTGCCTCAAGCTGTCATATGAAGCAGACAATTTTCTAGTTCTTTGTCTCTCAGATTGATTTCAGTATATAATTATAGTTATACCCTGCAGAATTACGGAGGAGTTTTGTAGTTTAGTAATAATAATTTAATTTTAAGATTATTATTAAGTGAGATATAAGAATTACGGAGTTTTGTAATGTAGTAATAATAATTTAATTTTAAGATTATTATTAAGTCAGATATCAAATTAGCCCATGCAACTCTTTTTTAATAAAACAAAAAATTAACATCCATCTAACAAGTTGACAATTAGAAGTCCAAAAAAACATTCATAGTAAAAAAAATGAAAGTCATAAAAATCTTTATATCGATCGTGGACTCCCATAATATTTCGGAATCATCCATACATCTCTTTGGGATCCCAAAATATTTAGAAAATCCGCAATAGACTAAGCTGCTCAGGGATGAAAGTGGGCATATTTTTTTCATGGGCATATTTTCAACCAGCGAAGTCTATAGCAACATGGTTTTTATCTGCATTACGAGAATACTTATAATCAAGGGAGACAAAAAGTTACGAGAACACTTATAATTAAGGGAGACATTAGAAATGAGAGTGCACAACTTACGTAATCATATGTCTGGTTGATGTGATTAAGTCTGTAAAACTCTTGCACACCAGCCTGCCTCTCGCTTTCGTTTTCATAGTTTCTGTTAGGGCTCAGCCATCAGTTTGTCATTCGACGATCTAGCTGGTAAAATGCTCAGATGTGTAAAACCCAGAGAAGAAAATTAGCAAGAGTGTGTAAGGTTTCAAAACCTGAAATCATGGCCGAAGGCATTGCTGCCTGGTGTGACAAAACCACCATCCAATTGAAGAACGTGGGATTGTGAATGGTCGACTTCGTCCTGGCCTGTTTGAGTTTTGTTGATCTCATTTCCTTGCAGGAGGGGATCTGCAAAAGTGTTTATTTAAAATAGAAAAGAAAAGCATCTTATCAGATTGGTATTCGTGAAATTAATAATTGTGTTTCAGTAAACATATTGATTATGGTAATGATATCAACCTTCACTAAGATTCAACTTTGTTTTATCCAATTTTAAGTATCTAGTTTGATTTATTCGTATTTAGTTTTAAGAAAGTAAAAAATTAATTGGAGCTTTTCACTAATATCAAACAAAGTAATAAATTAATTGAAATTCTTTCCTAATTGTATTACAAAACTAATTGAAATAAAAGAATAAAAATTCATTGCATTTCAATAGAAGGTGATGACCTTGAACTGTGATTGTCATCTTCAATTGAATTAAGTCTGCAGGGTGCTCTGGTTTGCTTAAAATCTGATTGAATCACTGAAAGGACCTGCAAGGAAATCAATATATCTGTTTGGTCTGAACATATCGTTGACTATTGAATATCTCACTTTGAGAACACAGACAATATTTATAAAAGTGATTTCCTTCATCACTGTTAAATAACACAAATAAAAACTGCAACCAATATAAAAACAAGCAAATGGAGACAGATTTTCAACCATACCACAACTCTGGTTCGAGCAACAGAGGACTAAGAGAGTACAAAAATTGGAAGGAGGCCAAGGGTATAATTTTGGGATGTTGTATATATAGTGCAGAGGGCTTGTTAGATAGCCAATGCAATGCAATGCCACCTCAGGAGAATGAGTATATATAGTGGAGAGGGCCAATGCAATGCAATGCCACCTCAGGACAATCAGGGGAATGAGTCAGCAAGCATATTCGATTCCAGTGATAAATGACATGTCACGTTTGGGACAGACTGGGAAACATGGGAAATATGGGTGTCCGCTGGGAAACGTGGGAAATATGGGAATGATAAAGTTAACTAATTTAACTTATTTCGAGAGGAGTTCATTTTCTCCCACTTTAAATAATAAATTAAGATAAAATTCAATCTCATACAACAAAAATTAAACTTATCAACCACTAATTATAGACAAATTTAATATTGGTTAGATTTTCAGGCTCCAGCGGTGGCGCAGGGAGGGCATGAAGAAACAGGCAAGCTGAGATAATGATGATGAGGATAAGCACAAAGGTTGGTCAGATTCGGAGAGGTAGCAATTCCAACCATTTGACAGTCAATATTATACATATCATATGGATAACGTTGACATGTTAGGAAAGGAAAATAGTTTTTAATTTTTAAATAATTAATTGGAATTATTTTTTTCCTTTAATTTTTCGGTCGTTTTAATAAAAATTAGAAAGGTTTAATTTAATAGTATTTATCCGGCCTTGATAATCGACCAGCCTGAGAAAAAAAATCGCTCATTTATTATTTGCATTAAGGAATTGTCCAGACTGCCAACAAAGCTTATAAACTTTCATTACCAATAGGTTTCAAATATTAGATTTTAAATGAGATTTTAGTGCTCAACGTTGGAAATATGAGATTTTAGTGCTCACCGTTGTCAGTCATCGACTTTTTAAGCATTATTATAATTACCAAATTCTTTATTATCATTACCAAAATTTGTTTATCATTACAGAACTTTTGTAGGGTTAAAATGTTGTTAAATTTTTATCACATTTATATTTATTATAATGATTTGGTTAATCATGATCGCCATGCAGTTTGAGTGGGTCTGATAGTTCAGAGTATGTGTTTTTTTCTAAAATATCACAAGTTCAAAATTGGAGGGGTAGAGTATGCATACTTTTGTATAGGTGAGTCCCTTGTCCCACAAACAAGAGGTCTCATACTCCAATTTGGTGTCTATTTTTATTATTTGTCTTTGAATTTTAATAGTTTATTTATATTTTCTTATTATAATTTTATTTGAAGTTTTTTAAATAAATATTAAATATATAGGTTATTTTATATTGAATTCATTTTTATTAAATAAATCTTATGTAATAAATATAGTGTAAACATAATAATGATTAAAATGTTTATTTCAATGTTCTAAATACTAAATGTGTTTCCATTAGATAGTACCTACAATGTGCTTATGGGGAGAATGTCCCACCAAATGGTCAAGGGATATAACCTAATAGAGAAGCCCAATTAAGCTCTCCCTTATCTAAGATACTTGAATCCTTTGAATTATATGGCCCAACAATCAATATTGAGGGATTAAATTAATGTTAAGGATGGATAAAGAATGTAATGGAAACCATTCAAAACATTATCCTACAAACTATGACATAAAGAACTATAATTTTGCAAATAAGATTAGTCCATATCTACTAAAGAACAATTCAAACACTAATCTATAAAGCAATAAAGCAAAAGAAAACAACAATTCAACAAATATGATTAGCCAAAATCTACTAAATGGAAATATTAGAAATCTATAATAATTATAGAAAGGAAAAGATTAATTAACGTTGAAAGAAATAAAGAAAAATGAAACTATATTGAGCTAATAAAGGAGTATGTTTATGTACAAAATAGTCCATTGACACACAAATTCATATCATATGGGTCTATTAGGTTCATAGTTCAAAGTATCCCTTATATGGAAATCATTAATCAATGTTATTAATTAACTTGAAATTGAAAAAAACAAATCTAGCATATTATGCTCTACAAATGGAATCCATACCCCACCCCCCTCCTTGGTAAGAATAATCCAAGAAGTATACAAGTCTCCTACGAAAAGGAACTGAGCTAATCTAGCTCGAAATAAGAAAAAACATAGTCAATCTAATTTTCAAAAAGAAAATCACTACTCACAAAGTAGTTCAAGAAACAAATGAAATCCTTCGACAAAATCTTGGCTTGGAAAATGGATTTTTGACATGAAGAATGGAGCAAAAATATGTCGTACAAAATCTTTATCCCTCTTGCATATATAATTTCCAAACCCATAATCCCTAGGGCAATACTCATATGTATAGTGTGACAACATTCTCTCTTCCATCTATGAGAAGAAGGGGGGATTAGTGAAGAGCCTTAATTTGGTTCTAGTTTTGAAATGTAACTATTAGTAAGAAACACAATTAACTAAAGGAGATACAATGGTTATGGTGCATGTGTTGGCCACACGAAATTTCAATCTCCCTTGGATTAAGTTAATTTCATTGACATAAAAAGGGAAGAGTTGAGGGAGTAGAGGGTTGGGTGACTAAACACTAGCCACTTGGCCCTCTAGTTCATGCCTCTTTGCTTTTGTGTTTCCAGGGTATGAATCCTTTGCTGGTGATGCTGATCTCTTTTTGTTCGGGCTCTCTTTGCAATAGGTTTGGATGCTTTGTTATGGCCTTCTGTGTGTGTTGTTTTGGCCTTTGGTGCTTTTGTCGGTGTCTTTGATGCCATCGCTCTACTCTGGGCTAGGTTTCTGCTTATGGTCTCATTTGGGTGTGTCATTGTTGTGCCTCCAATCGTCATCATTTTTGTGTTTTTCAGGGGATGTTTGTACTATTTCTTGCTTAGTTGTCACTATGGGTTTTTCTTGGGCTTTGATGCCTATTTTATTTTGTTTGAGGCTTGGTTTTGGGGGTTTTCTCATGGGTTATCAGGGTGGCCTATGCCCAGTTATAGTTATCCTCAGATTTCATGTAATGTTTGCTAGGGTTTTTTGACTTCATTTCTTAGCCATTTTTTGTGGCATAGGTATCTTTCCCCATTCTTGCTTTTTTTCTTAGCCATGAGGTGTTCGAACACATGCAACATATGAAATATGTAACTTTTTTCTTCTTTTGGATGAACAAAATTTTGGGTTTCTTTTCTCCTAGAAAAAAAACGAAGAAGTTAATTTCATTGACATGGTGAGGACGCATATTACTTATTACTAATTTCACATCTTCCCATTTCATATGCAATCAATTATAGTCTCCAGTTGGTGGCCTCTTAGAATAAATCTCATTGTGTTATTACTCTTCCTACAACTTTTGGTTGTTCTTTACTGCATATCCACGATTTGATGGTCTCCTTTGACTCCTATATCTCATTCTTGTCTTGAGTGTTTCCTTCTTGTTTAGGCTTCATTTTCATTTTTCTTTTGTTCTATTGTGTAGTGGGACTCTTGAGAGTTTTTGTTTTTAAACACTTGTTGAAAAACAAACATTATAATTTGAGTTTTGAATGGCATTCTACAATTGGAAGAGGAGCTAAGATCAATAATTAGGAAATGTTTCGTTCTTTATCTCGAAGTGTATGATAATGAAGTACATATTAGTATCTTATGCCAACAACGATATGCTTTTGGTGATTACTGGTCATCAAACATTGGTGGTATAGTTTCAAATTTTCAAGTGATAAAACTATGGGAACCAATTGATGCGTGAATCCAAAAATAGGATCAATGATGGCACATCACTAGCTCAAATTGATATGTATAAGACATTGGATACTAGTAAAGACACTATGATGAATGGCATCCAAGAGAAAGTTCAAAAACTAAACCAATCCACCACATGAAGATATGTCACTTAAATTGATGCTTTCTCAAAATCCCCAGAGACTTGGAAAACATGATTTTCCCTCCCTTTATGGTTGTATGAGTAGATTTGTTCATTGTAAGTACAATATTTGATGGAGTGATTCATGGCAGGGTCCATGACTATTTCCTGAATACAAGCACACTAAACCCAATCATTCAACTCTCTAACTAAAAAACGGGTTCAGGATCTTAAAGCTAAGGCATGGGGTCCCTCATAACCATCATTTGTGGATATGAGGGTGTAGCTTCTAACCTAAGGTGAGGTAATACTCTCCCACATATTTGTTCATAATATAAAAGAGCATCATTCATATTCTACTTCTTCCCATTTCTTCTTATCTTTCCAAAGCACCATGGCCATGATTTCAAATTGTTCCTAGCCTACCCAATAGATGCTCTAAGCTTGGTCTAGGCTATATATGGTGGCTTGACAACTCTGGAAAGACTTTGTGGATTTACTGACGGTGACCATACTAATGAGTAAACTTTTAGCTATTTTGGGACTCTCGGAGGACAAAGAATGAAATATTGTGGAGGATAATTTATTGGATAGAGATATTGATTTATGAGTATGTCATTGTTTGAAACTCCTAGTCCTCATATATTTCAATGTATGTTCTTAACCTAGGGGTTCCTATGCCCTAATCTCTTAACTTATTTGAATCTTACCCCCAGCCTAGCAAAAGTATTTAATTTTGTGATTCTCCACCTAAATAAATGTTCTCGCTATGGTTATCTCATCACTTTAAGTGTTTCATGATTTTTTAATGCTTTAAAGAAATGACTCAATCATGGGAGATAGTTTGAATGAATGCAAACCAGGTGATGTCTTGTCATAGGTGCATTTTTTAGTCTCAAGCTTACCGAATTTATGTGAGCTGCATAATGCTAGTTTGTATGGAAAGGAATGTAAGAGAATTTGAGCCTAGGATACATGATCTAGGCAGACCACATGATATATGAGATACAGAGGGAGGTATCACAACATTGATAAGTTAAATGGCATGAGAGATGAGGTTACACTACAACATTATAGGGACAAGTCTTATAGGATCAAGACATCAGTTAGTGAGGGAAAAATAGAAGCCAACATTATGGATAAAGATGTTCCAATCACAGGGGGAAGCATTTACCATACATGTGAATAACTAGTGGGAAATTGAGGATTGTAGTGTTGGGACAACATAGCGAGAGAGATGACATTTAGTTGAACAACAAAAGTTTAAAAATGAAAAATTTAGTGACCCTACACATGGATGGCTAACAAGATAATGGGGAGGAAAATATTTTTTTCACCAATGGGAGATGAAGCATGGAGGGTTGATGTTGGAGTGAATGAAAACTTACTATCTATCGAGGAGTTATTTTAGCATAAAAATGAGTTCAAGGTTAGGATGTTAGGATGGAAACATATTTGTTCTATTGATAAACGTTGATAATTTGATTAATTCCATCTATATATGTAGATGGTTAGTGAGGAGTAGAGATAATAAGTGTCATGAAATAATCATTCATACTAGTGATGGACTGGTGAATAATTGATCCAAAATGGATCATTATATTTTTTTGCATCTATCTCGATGCTTTTACAGTAGAAAAATTAAATGAATTAGCTCACATGACCATTTTAACCTATGGGGCCTAGTTTGAAAAAATTGGGTTTAATCAAACCTTCCTGAAGTAGTTTGAGGCATCAAATAATGTTTTTTGGGAGTAAAAAATTATTAGTTAAGAACATCTCCTCTACAAAGATATCTTTCAAATAGTGCAAGCATAGCCTCAACCATAGTTTATATGCACAAGAGGATGCCATGTCAAACCCCATTATTTCATGGGAAAGGCTCTAGCCACATGATCATGATGAAGAAGAAAATAGAAGAGTCCATATTGCAACTCTAGTTAAGAGTTGAAGGAATTACAGGTAACCACTAGTAGGCTATCAACTTGTGTTATAAATGGGCCACTGAGAGGAAAATGGCTTCTATTCTATTTGAGTTCATATTGTTTTATAAATGAACATAGCAACCAAGAGTGGACATGCAGGAGAAAATTGGAAGGTTTTATGCATTATGTTGTCCCATAGGCTACAAGTCTCACTTCTTTGTACTTGCATCCATTTTCAATTTAAAGAAAGAGGGGAAAGAAGCCTCATCTTCCAATTAGGATTTCTTCTTAAAGGGTTTCTAAGGTTATATCTTGTGTCAATTGTGGTTGTTGAGTTTTATTTCACTATTCTATATTTTCTACATATTTTATCTATTGCATGCATAATCATAACACAATAATTTAATAAATCCAAAAGTCTGAAGAGAAATTAACCCTCATAGTCTAGATTTCAAATTTTAAGTACAATTTCATTAGATTTGTTGTGATTAACTATCTAGTGGAATATCCATGGAGATGTACATATTATATTGGTACCAAAGCATGTATCTTTGGATATATTGTGGGGATGTCTTAGGGATCTAGATCGGCTAAGCCAAAAGTCACAAAACCCTAACAATGGTTAATGAATTTGTCAATAACCCTCAAGATCCACTAGAGGAGAGGGTTTCATGGTTGGAAGCACAAGTCATAGATATAAATCATAATGTGAGCCTCACCATTGAAACCTTGATCAATAATCTTGAGTTATTCGAAGAAGTTGGAGGTTCTAATGCAGAGGTTAGACTGAAAGGGAAATTGGCACATCAAGAAGAACTAGAAAGGGAGTCGAAGAAATAACCCAAAAAGGATCAACCTAGTTAGAGTATTTTGAACCATTCACAGTCCTTATTCAAAATGAAAGTGGATGTAAACAACAATTCATATCAAGATGAGATTGATGCTTGGAAGCTAAATCACTAGTTGCAAAAATTAGAAGATAATTTTAGTATTCATCATATAGAGAAAGAACAAAATATTTTGTTTTCTTGGTTGAGATTAAAGGACCCTGCCCTAACTTGGTGAGAAATCCATATAGATACCTTGTGGTTGGAGGGAGACCCACTAGTAGCTATTTGGGAGGATTCCAAAACTAAAGCCATAATTTCACCCTATTTAGTATGTAGATGAGCATTGGATCCAATGGCATTAATTTAGACACAGATATGGGAATAACGTACAAGAGTATACCATAGAATTTAAAGAGATGTACATAATGTTGGGTATCTCCCAAAATAGGTTAAACATATTCCTCAAGTATTTGTGGGGGGTCTATAGAGCCATATGTGGAAGCAGGTGATGAATTTCAAGCCCATATTGGTGGATGAGGTTTGTGTCTAGGAAAAAAACCTATAGAATATAGGCAAAAGATAGGTAATTCAAGTGGGTCCAAGTAGAAAGAGAACCAAGAGGCTTCTAAGTAGGGTAAGAAGAAGTGGAAATGGGGAAAGTACAAAAGGACAATAGCCACAACACACTATTGCAAATGTCCCTACAACCATTGTAACATTGGGGGTCATATAAAGGATAAGCGTTGGAAGTTGTATCATGTGCTCATCCCAAAGAAAAAAAATAAATATACTAATAAGAAAAATCTAAAGGCCATATATTGAAGTAATCAATTGGAATGAAACTTGGTCAAATTTTTCGTACATCAGCGCAAAAGAGGTAAATTTAAGTATCCTTTAGCAAAACGAAGAGAAAAAAATATCATACTCTTCAATATAAAGATACAAGTTATGTAGATGAAAATTAATGCTTTGTTCAACTCAAGATCACAAGAAAATCTCATTGAACAAATCTTGTCAACAAATTGGGACTTGAATTTCATGATTATCCAAGCCCATATCCATTACGATCGGTAAATAATGATGCAAAATTAAAGGTAATTGAACATTGTAAAGTCATATTTTCTATCAATGTTAAATTTGAAAATGAAGTATAACTAGAGGTAGTTCCCATTGATGTACATGGAGCGGTGTTTAGAAGTCCCTATATGTACCTGCAGGATGTAATTTTCATGAAGAGATCCAAACAATACCACCTTTTCAATGACGGAAAATCCTTAAGCATCAAGGCGCACAGTGGCAAGTCCAAAACTTCATTGGTAAGGTGCAACCAAGTTGAGAAATTGATCAATTTGAGAAACATATATGGTTTACTATATTTAAGAGAAAATTAGTTTGTGTAAGAGTCAGTGAGAGAAAATTCATCATCAAAGGGGTGTACTAAGGAACAAAAACAACAACTTGAAGATTTATTGCAGACATACAAGGATGCATTATATGATCCTAAAGGACTACATCCTAAGAGAGAAGTGGAGCATGAGATCCAACTATTATTGGACTTGTCATTGCCAAACATTGGGTTGTACAGACATTCTGTTATAGAATCAAGTGGGGTGAAGAATCACTTGCAACAACTATAGGAACAAGGTGTCCTTTGACAAGGTAACTCACCATGTGGGTCACTCATCATCATTGTGCCAAATTAGGACGAGAATTAGCAAATTTGTATTCGCTATAGGTAGTTAAACAAAATTATGCTCAACAACTAGTACCCCATGCCTGGGATAGATGATATACTCGATTAGTGGTATAAATCCCAATCCAGATTAGATCATTATATCCTTTGTCATCCATATTGATGCTTTCAGGGTGGAAAAAGTGGGGAAATCATAGTTGACCAACTAGCTTATATATCTATAGTGATAATAAGTTGCTTGAGTGATGTGGTTATAATATTCTTAGTGAATTGCAAGTTGTCTTATACGCTTATGATCGGTGCTCTAAAAATCACTCAGAACTAACCTGTTATCTCATAAGTTGTCATTTATCTTATATGTTTATGAGTCTAGGTAGTTCACTACCATAACCATGATAGTGAGTTAACTTACTTATTAGGATTTCAAGTTATATGTTGTGTTTTATATGAATTTCTAGTAAGAGTTGAGGGCTACCTAGTTTATGAACATTATGTTGTGATGAATTCTGTGAGTTTATACATACTTGTATCTTGTAGTATTATCTCGACATTTAACGATTAAAGTTGGTATGTAGCTTTCTCATGCAATTTGGCATTTGGATCCATTTCATTTCTTTTACCTAGAATCTATGGAAGATAAGATCTATTTGTACTTTTGAGCTCTTTCGGGCATAGTCTAGTATCTACAGTAGTTGGCTTCTTAGGATTTGGCCATTTCCTTTAGAAATTTGGTGTTTTGGGAAATTTCCATTAGTATTATGGGGTTCCTATAATTCCTCAAACTTCCCCATCCTAACATTGAGGATGATTTCTTTGATGAAGATATTTTTGTGATATTTACTAACACACCATTATT